>OZ022578.1:27264388-27390273 GCA_963669155.1 Arbacia lixula
ACGTGCGAGGAGGTGCTCTCCCATGTATATTGTCTGCTGTATGATTCCATAAACTGCTCTTTCTCTGTTTTTGATGAAGGAAAGTTTTCATAGATGTTTGTGTGTGAAAACGAGTTTCTAACAATGTATCAAATGCAAGGGGTTAAATGATACATATCTTTTTGAACAAAATTGACATTTTAAAACAAAATTTGTACACAACATAATGGGAGAACATCTCGCCCGTGACGTCACAAAATCTAAAAAAAATGTAAAAGATCATAACTTTCGTATCCTTTCATCAAGCCTTCACTAATATGTTTCTTTCATGCGTCGGCTTTTACTGAAAGCAAATTGAATTCAGGGTGAACTATCCCTTTAATGTTCGAGCACGTTAGTCACGTGAATGGTCTATTCTTGCTCCTTCTGTAGACAGTGTCTTGCTTAATACAGATGATTATCCGATAGTTGTTGAGGGGAGATATCATGATATCGGTAACATCGTGTGCATGCGATTCTTGGAAGCCGTTATATTTCTATCGGTGAGTGCATGTAGATTTAAAAGCATTATTTCTTATCATAAGTATACAAGATATCAGCTACTGATAAGCATCATGCACTACTCGAAAACTCATTGTGGCTAGTGGTGGGGGATAAAAGGAAGGGGTGGGGGGGGGGGGAGCTAGCTTTCCTCACTGATCGGGTCAATACCATGATGATTATAACAGGTGCATATGCTAATGTTAATTATTACATTTAATCCGGTGCTAGTACAAAGTCATTTGTGACCGTATATAAAAGGGTTCGCAGAGAGGACTTTTATCCCCACCACGCTAAGAGATAAAGTCTCGTGGTCTACTTTACCCATCAGTCACAGTGACAAGATTGGCTGCGACCATCACCATAGCGACGCTGTTCGTTGACCGTTGAAAAAGCGGTAAGAGTAATTCAATGACAACAGACACAGCCAACCTCTCTTTAATGTTGGCAGTAATAATGTAGATCTCTCTCTGTCTCTGTCTATGCCTCTATCTCTGTCTCTATCTCTATGTATCTGTCTGTCTGTCTCTTTCTCACTCACTCTCTCTTTCTCTCTCTTCTCTCCCTTCTCTCTCTGTCTTTCTCTCTCTTCACGACTTGGTCAGCTTAGGACTGGGGTCTAAGGGTTGGGGTGTACGGAGGGGGGGGGGGGGAGGTATAAAACAGAAGGGGTAGACTGTCACTTTGGAAAGCATCCATTTTAATCGGCAAAAATTATTAAAAGGAAATCAAAAATTAGAGAAAGAAACACTTATAAACGCACATTGCACCATTATATTCCCTTTATTTTCTCTTGCTATCTCTTGCACCCCTCCCCCATCCCTCATTTTTTCGTGTACCCCTCTCTATCCTTTCCATTTCTGCCCCCTCCTCTCTCTCTACCTCATTCTATCTCTCCCTCTCCCCTCTCTATATCCCCATCTCCCTTCCATGTATCATTTTTTTCTCATCTCTCATCTCTCTCTTTCTTTCTACTCCCCACCCCCCTCTCTCTCTCCCTACCCCCTCCCTGTTTCACTCTCCCTCTCCACTCATTCTCGCGCGCCCGTGCTGCCGGCGCGTCACGGCAATCGGAAGGCATCACTGTTAATTACCCGGTAAGTGCTGTGGGATTGGGGAAGTAGAAATAGCCGATGAGCAGACAGAATGCATGAGGAAGAGGACGTGACAAGATAGGGTCCTCGCGGGATTGTGCGATGAGATGGGATGATATCCAGCAACCTTAAACGAATTAAAGATGGTCGCGACTCCATCTCTGTTCCGCTTCCAGTCAGCACTCTCGGGTTTTGTGCTCAGGTCTCATTCAATATTCTTCTTCCCTTTTAGCGTACACACTTATGGATATTTTCATTCTCTGCGGGATTGAATCGAGTGATTTCATTGACATTATCTTCTCTTATGTTGCTGACTGTTATCAGAGTTAGAATCCCCTTTCACTGTAGAATTACCTTTGAATATTTCCTACAATATTCACATGATACAGGTGACCCCACTCATATGAGAAAGGGCGAATACGTAAATTCTATGAATATCACACCAGAGACTGGTCAGACAATGTTAGAGTACTTCCTTCTTTTGCATTTATTCCCGAAAAGGTATCCGATTGCAATATTGATCTTGCCTTCACAAAGTGTATGCTGAGATAAATAAATGATATATCATATGAATAAAAAATTATTACTGGAAAATTTATACCAAATTTAAAAGCGGGGATTTCTACTCGGTACCAATAATGTTTCAATTGTTCTGCTTCGTGGTAGGGTCCATGATCTCTTTGACTTGGCACTCGGCCTGGTACAATATTCCTAATCATCAGTGAGGTTTCAGCCTCAGTCTGGAACTAGATCACACAGGTCTCTGAGAGGTCTCGGTCTTGGTTTGGTACTAGATCCTATGCGTAAAGGTAAAACTATTGTCTAGTTCTAGATCCTATAGGCATGATGGATATCGGTGAAGATGTCTAGTTCCAGATCGTATGGGTGTCGCTGAAGCATCGGTGTGGTTCTATATCACGCAGGTCTCCGAGAGGTCTCGATCTTGGTAAAGTACTAGATCCTATGCGTAAAGATAAATCTCTTGTCTATTTCCAGATCGTATAGGCATGATGGATATCGGTGAAGGTGTTGCCTAGTTCTAGATCGTAAAGATATCGGTGAAGTATCGGTCTGGTTCTATATCACGCAGGTCTCAGAGAGGTCTCGGTCTTAGTTAAGTACTAGATCCTAGGCGTATAGGTAAAGCTGTTGTCTAGTTTCAGATCCTATAGGCATGATGGATATCGGTGAAGGTATTGTCTAGTTCCAGATCGTATAGACATCGGTGAAGCATTGGTCTGGTTCTATATCACGCAGGTCTCAGAGAGGTATCGGTCTTGGTTTGGTACCTGATCCTATGGGTATATGTAAAGCTATTGTCTAGTTCCAGATTCTATGGGTGTTGTTGAAGCCTCGGCCTGGTATTATATCGCGCAATCATATCTCAGAGAGGTCACTGTCTTGGTATGATACCAGATCGTATGGATATCGGTGTAGCGTCGGTCTGGTTCCAAATCGCGCATGTCTCAGAGAGGTCTCGGTCATATTTTGGTATCAGATCACATAGATGTTGTTTAAGCGATTGTCTAGTTCCTATGGGTATCGGTGAAGCGTCGATACTGTTACAGATCGATCCTTTGGGTGTCGCTTGATTAAGCCTCGTTCTCGTTCCAGATACATGTACTGCAGATCTCAGAAAGGTATCGGTTCTGGTTTCGTACCAGAACACATGGATGTCGGTGAAGACTTGTTCTGATACCAGATCATTAAGGGTATCGATGAAGGCTTGACAATTGTTCTAAAACCTGTGGGTATTTCTTGATTAAGCCTCGGTCTAGTTCAAGATACTGAAGATCTCACGGATGTCTCGATCTTGGTTTGATACAAGATCCCACCAGTTCGATCGGTGAAGCTTCGATATGGTAGCGACCCCGGATGTCTCGATAAAGCGTCAGTCCCTCGTGTCTCAAGGAGGTCTCGTTCTGGCACCTGATTCCATAGCTCTTGGGTGAAATTCTGTCTAGTACTCGATTCCATACGTGTCATCGGATCTCATAAGTCCGATACCAAGTCCCACAGGTTCCGATGGGTTGGGTGTGTGGGCCCGGGCTGTGATGATCAGATCCTCTTACTTGACATTTCTCTCTAATCACGGTAATTGCAAAACACGTGGGACACCATCACTGCGGAGTCCATCAGGTATGCGTCGCAAATGTTAAACATACCCGCCATTCGTTTAACTCTTTTACGAATGTTTTGGATGTCAACGACTGCTCATCAGCAGAGCACTCGGCGGGCGTAATCCTTAAATCAGTCCCCTGAAAGAGTGGGAGGAGGATTTGTAAGCTAACGTCCGTGTTTGTGCTAAGATTTAGATTGGGCTCGAATGATTAAAGGGAGCAGATGTTATTTCAGTGTATTTGAGCTGGGAAGAGTGGGGAGGGGTTGGTTATGAATGTTAATCATTAATTCGTAAATATTTTCCGTCTAGTTTAGCAGAGAGGGAGAGAGAGAGAAAGCATAGTAATGAATTAATGATTGTGTGATTCAGGAAGCGAATGGTGAATCTATAAACCTGATATTAAGGATGTCCCCTCCTGTGATTTGGCTAGGCCAATAAAAGTTCCCCTCTGGAAAAGGTGTTGATAGAGTTACTTTCTTGAAATGCTTGAAATTAAAACAGAGTGCCCCTTCAAAAATGAAATTACCCTATAAAACAATCCTTCAAAAACACAAGTGCCCATCTAAGAATCATACGCCTCATCTCATAATTGGAAACGTTAATAAATTGAAAAGGTGCACCTGTAGCGAGACCTATTTTCAAACACAAAAAGTGTTTTACTCGCTATACCAAAAGGATAGCTATCCGCCAAAAAAAAAGTACATGTGCCCCCTCTCATCAGCGTAACCAGGAGTAACCAGGAGTTTTTAACAGGGAGGGGAGGTCGAAAAAATCAGGCCTTCGGCCATCACAAAAATGTCGGCCGCTCCTTATCCTAATGAGCGGGGGAGGGGGGGGGGGTGAGCATTTTTATTTACCGATCGACCATTTGATGATAGGGGAAATGTTCTCATCATAAATCATGCATCACCCACCCGCACATACACCCCCTTATTAATCTCTCCCTGGGTACGCCCATACCCCCTCTAGATGCAATCGTAATGTTGTGCCTTCTTTCGATATGGAAGACTGCTCCCTGAACACACAAACACCGCACCTAGCATGATGACAGTTTCCTTTAAAAGGCATGTTAAAAACGTAGCCCTGCCTTTTCAACACCTTCGTACATCGAACATCGCTCATATTTCTGTTACTGATTTATGACGGAGGAAGTGTTTATACATTATGTCTTTCGTGAGCTACCCTGTTATATCATTTTGCCAGATTTGAACTTAAAACTGGCCCGTCCCTTTTACAAACATCTGCAAACTTCATGAAAGTTGGCACATATTTAGCACGTATCTTTGAGATACCAACTGCAAAATTTCAAAGTCAGAGGTAATATAACTCCCGTAGAATAAATAACTCCCGTGAGAAAATCTAACTAGTTTTCACTGAGATTTGACTATTTTCGTGGTGCGAAAAAAATAATGCTCGATCAATTATCGAAGATTATTTCCTCAAAACCGAATATTACGCTTTGTCGATTCCTTGGAAATATTATATAGCCACTCTCTCTCAAATGATGACAAAGCCAGGGAACTTTTAGAAATAGGTCTGCAAAAGGGACGGGCTACATTTAAGGGGATGTTCGGCAAATAAATTAAATTCGCGACTACGAGATACATGATCTGACATGCAGTATGGTTACATGCCGACAAACAGGATTGCGCTAACGAAATATCAGAGTTCACATTTTTCGCTCAGTGCTGCAAAGTGATTGTCCAATGATCGCAATAAATTACGATGATTTCATTTTGCAGACGCATTCCAAGCAGAGCGCCAACTCCTCGAATACAATGCACAATGCAAATATAGAAGACGAGTCGTCCACCACATTTGTGAGCGCCCATCAAGAAGGTACGTGAACTTGTTTCGTGATGATCAGCTCTCCATGTCCAAGATGTCTCCAGCTATTCTCGTCCCAATAATGACATCTCATTTCCTTCTAAAACCGCGTAATTATGTTCTTGGAGGAGCACAATGTTGTCGCGCGCGTAAATCGTATCGTAATTGCATGATGTGATTGCGAAAGTGACAAAATATTTCATATATATTATGGGCGTATACGCGTCGGAATTACATATTTCAGACATTCACATACCGCCTATTTCACCCCCTCCCATTTTTTTTCTCTCTCCCTCCCTCTCTCTCTCTCTCCCTCTTTCTTTCTCTCTCTCTCTCTCTCTTTCTCTCTCTCTCTCCCCCTCTCTCTCCCCTTTCTCTCTCCCCCTTTCTCTCTCTCTCTCTCTCTCTCTCTCTCTCTCCCTTTCTCTCTCTCTCTCTCTCTCTCTCTCCCTTTATCTCTCTCTCTTTCCCTTTTTTTTCTCTCTCCCCCTCTCTCTCTGTTTCTCTCTTCCTCTCCGTTCCTCACTCAGGCTCTCTTCCCCCCTCTCCCCCTCTCCCCCTCTCCCCCTCTCTCTCTCCATCTCTCTCTCTCTCTCTCTCTCTCTCTCTCTCTCTTTCCCACTCTCTCTACATCCCATCTTCTGCTGTCCCATCATGAAGTACATAATCACTAGCCCACGATCTACAACTATAATCATCGCCGCTATCTGTCAACATTCATTCCGAGCAACTTGTCGACTGCCAGGTGTTTTCCAGCCATTGTGACAAAAAAAAGTAGGATGCAAAGTTGAGGAGAAATGTACATCAGATCACGATATGGAGAGAGCGGCAGAAAGAGGAAGGAAGGGGAGAAGAAGAAGAAGAAGAAGAAGAAGGAGAAGAAGAAGAAGAAGAAGGAGAAGAAGAAGAAGAAGAAGAAGAAGAAGAAGAAGAAGAAGAGGAAGGAGAAGAAGAAGGAGAAGAAGAAGAAGAAGAAGAAGAAGAAGAAGAAGAAGAAGAGGAAGAAGATGAAGATGAAGAGGAAGGAGAAGAAGAAGAAGAAGAAGAAGAAGAAGAAGAAGAGGAAGAAGATGAAGATGAAGAGGAAGAAGAAGAAGAAGAAGAAGAAGAAGAAGAAGAAGAAAAGAAGAAGAAAGAGAAGAAAAGAAGAAGACGAAAAAGAACAATAGAGAGAGAGAGAGGGGGGGGGGGGCGAGGAGAGAGAGAAAGAGAGGGGAGGGGGTAGGAGAGAGAGATATGAAGGAGAGGTAGACAGATGATACGCATAAAGGAATACCATTAACATCTCTTGAAGAAATTTTGATAAAAATGATAAGCATTCGTTATTAATGTTTTGCAAACTTGACGATTGATATCGAATGGAAACAGATCTAAAAAGTGAATATTTCTTGTTTTGCTGTAACCTTTATCTCTTAAATATGCAAAGGATGTCACCCTTTTTGAGATTTATATTCAACTTCGTATCAATTTCCTCCTTGTGTTCTTACATGATGGTTAACAATCTTCTATCTGAAATGTGACATGACCACTACACTAGTAGGCCTATGAATTAGTGACACTTTCGTGTTCTCCCAAAGGTATATAAAACACACCTCGATGGAAACATGAACCTAACACCAGCAACATAAGAATGCAAATATATTGAAAGCTATAAAAGAAACGTGTAATGTATCTCTCCATCTGGACCCGCCATGATTGGTCGCCAAAAGACCTCGTTCTGTCACGAGAAGAGTTCGTGAAATAGCCGGTTTTATACTACCTTTGAGATAGCCATGTGCGGAATCCTAATACGCCTAATGTAATATGTCGGCATTTTGTCATGTTGTACGGGGGTGAACCTTAACACCCTCAGTACTAAACATTAATAGTCCCATGTCAGTTACATGTTCCATATCAGTTACAACACAGTTTATCCCTAATGGGACTGAGATGGTTAACCAGGCCTCGCTCCAGGAGCGAGGTGTTGCAGCAACGTCTCAAGATCTGGGCATTTCTTTTAGATGGAATGATTAGGTGTGAAGATGACGGATCAAGGCACATGAAAGGAACACACCGTAGGTGGCGTGACAACGTGAAACAACTGTTTATATAATGATTGAAGTATCATCAATACCTCGCTATCTGGAGATTGTCTTGAATGTTGTTGTAGTGAACATGTTTCGTTTTCCAAAGTCTCAGGTACCCCAGAAATGTGTATCAGTTTAAAGGTATGGACATGAAACCTTTGCACAGTTTCGGATGCCCTTTAAACTGTATACATGTATATATATATATATATATATATATATATATATATATATATATATATATATATATCTGTGTGGTGTGTGTGTGTGTGTGTGTGTGTGTGTGTGTGTAAGATAAAGCGCATTAGTGCAAAAGGGGAAAAGGGAAAAACTAAATAACCAAACGTAGTATATTGTAACATACAACTTCTTGCTACATTTATGATATTCATATCAATATAATTAGTCTGGAAGTAATCTATCTGGAACGGGATGAACTTTGACAGAAACAATCATGTGTTATTGTATTTTTGTTTTTGATAAACGTTCCTTTGTTGTTCATTTTTTAAGAGGAAGTAGAGAGGAATTAGAGAGGAAGTAGAAGTAGTAGTAGCACAAGAAGAACAAGCGCAAGGAGGAGAACAAGAACGAGAACAAGAAGTAGGTGACAAAGAAAAGGAGAAGAAGAAGGAGGAGAAGGAGCAGGATGGGAGAAGTAGTTTAAAGAAGAATGGCATTTTGAAATATCATGTATTGATCATTAAGATGTCCTGATTGATAGGTATATTTTCTAGTCCATGCATATTTTTGCGTTCACGGCTATCCATTTACCTCAGATCACTATTCATAATACACTGGTTAATGCTACCAGCAAGAACACGGAATGGATTCTCTTTTCTTCATATTGTCTACTCCTTTTATCATGTAACCTAGAAATTAAAATTTTCGTTTTCGTATGATGCTAAGGAGGATTTATTGACACAGACACATGCCGTGTCAAGCACTTCTTTTTTGATATATCATCAATTCAATATCTTATCTTTCCTATCAAAATACAAGACATACATGCATAGAAGGAGAGAATGGAGAAGGATAGTGAGCCACATGAGGAGAATAAAAGAGAAAGAACATAGAAAGAGGTCGGAGGACCTAAAATAAACAGATGGGGTGTAGGCCTATACTATAAATAGAAGGACATTAAAGAAAGATGGGAAGAAGGATGCTGACGAAGAACAAGAGCAAAAGTAAATCGATTTGCTCGTAATGAGAGCAATTTTAATCTTGGGTCCGTCTACGCTGCGTGACCATGGTGACCTAAAAACAACAGCGCCCAGCCGAGAAGCCCCCGTTACCCCTTCCCCTTCACCAACATTGGTCTGATCAACGCGGGTAGCTACATAGCAAGCAAGAGGACTCAAATGAGAGTTGACACGATGGTGTGAAGATCACGTGGATTCACGGGGTGACACAGGTGCTGATAACCGAGATTAATTTCCACAAATTTGCCTTCCTATTTACCGAGATGACTATAGTCAAGGAAATAAAGACGACGTTGAAATAAGAGCTTCATTCTTCGCGGCGGATCGGTCATGAACATGTGCCGAACATGCGGACTGGGATGGGAGGAATGCACTGTCGGGTGGTATTCCCGAAGGACTGCATGGTGTGTACGTGCCTGGTGCATGGACAGCGTTTGATGAAGACGGAAATAAAAGTAAATGTAAACGGATAGAGAATAGTGGAACGGAGGGGTGATGAGAATATTATAGGATAGCAAGTCGGAAACCGACTGGGGCGAATGAGCTTGCTGTATCAATGTACGTACACAACAGAGAAGTTTTCCTCTACAAGCTTCCCATACACAATATCCCGTATTCACAAAGGTGGTAAACTCAGACAGCGTACTAAAGGCCGACTAATTTTATTATGCGCAAAATAAATCATCTGATGCTCTCCCTCATTCTCCTTCTCCCCCCCCCCTCTCTCTCTCTCTTTCTCCCTCTCTCTCTTCTCTCTTTCTCTCTCTCTTTCTCTCTCTCCCTCTCCCCCCTTCTCTCTTTCTCTGCCTCTCTGTCTGTCTGTCTCTCTCTCTCTGTCTCTCTCTTTCTCTCTCCCTCCCGCTCCCCCTCTATCTGTCTTTTTCTCTCTCCACCTATCTCTTCAATAATGTCTCTCTCCCCCTCCAACCTACTCGGTCAACCCATTTAATGTGTGTCACCACTTTTTTCTTGATCAGAAATTACGACACGATTCAAGCATCTAAGAGTTTGTAGCAGCACTAAATTGCATATTGTATGATTATTTTGGATCGTAGATGGCGTCGTACGTTATTTATATATTGTTTGTATATCACCATGGTTGCTGGAATCTACTTTCGCGCCCGCAGTTTCCCGGCTGTTCTAGGATCCTTATTTGCATAAAGGCGGGCAATTATCGTACGCTAATTGGACGCTGCTGAAGCCGGCGAATCCCGACTGCAGCCCGTTGAATCCTATTTAAGGAAAATGTTGATTGAAAATCTAGCTCTTCTCTTTCCATCTTCCGTTGACGACCGACACTTTCACGCGTACGGGTGCAGTAGCCCTGCATGGAGAGCCACGCGTGAACCATGATCTGTACGACGATTGATTTTACGTGTCAGTGCCTAGTGGGAAATAATTCCCAGTTCGACCGAATACAGTGCGTTCTGCTCCATTTTTGAGTTTCAATAAGAAACATAGTTTCTCTCGGGAGCACGTTTTGAACCATTTTCGACAGCTAGGCCCGACATAGTCAAACAGACCTTCGACCGTTCTACCCTGTCGGCATTCACGGAGCGGCACGATTCACCGCTGCTCATTCATCATCGGCGATCGTCGTCATCCACGAGTGGCACGACTTACCGCTGCTCGTTCATCGTCGTCATCGTCGACCGTCGCCATCCACGAGTGGCACGACTTACCGCTGCTCGTTCATCGTCGTCATCGTCGACCGTCGTCATTCACCGAGTGGCACGACTTGCCGCTGCTCGTCCATCGTCGTCATCGTCGACCGTCGTCATCCACGAGTGGCACGACTTACCGCTGCTCGTCCATCGTCGTCATCGTCGACCGTCGTCATCCACGAGTGACACGACTTGCCGCTGCTCGCTCATCATCGACATCATCATCATCGATCGTGAGCATTCTTAATTTATGTGTGATTATTGTTTCGTTATCATATGAACATACATCCTGCGTGATGTAACCTTTTGTTTATTATGAATTAAACCACAAGAAATCTACTTCTTTGAGTGATTGTCTAATTTCTGTCCTATCTTTCCACAAGAATATAAAAAAAGGTAATTTGATCGTTAGTACATAGCCACACAGCTAACAACACCCATACGCATCGAATTACTAAAAGTTCTTCGCATTTTAAGATTTATTCAACGATGTTTGACTCTTTCATTCAATCTCCTGCGAGATACTACTGGTATGACTAGATTGGTCAGTTCACTAGGCATACCAAACAACTATAACACAAACATGGATGACACAGGTTACCATTTTACATATACTTACACGACATATCAACGAACGATAATAATAAAGTGGCTGTGTTGTTTGGCGTAACAACGCCTCGTTACCATGATCAGTTACAGATAGATGTCTTGCCTCATTGTCGTGAATAGCTGTTACATCTAAAAATGGATTGTAACACGCACGAGGATTCACTGGAAGACAAAAGAGTGTAAGTTGTCTAAATTGTGTAAAATGATAATGTTGTCTCTGCAGCTGTACTTATAGTACTTCTTCTAATGCTATTCATACTATTTTTCTACTTTCGTACCAGCAGCATCAGTAGTAGAACTAGATAAATAGTTACGACATAAATAGATACGGTAGAAGTGATAATACAACAGTAACGGAAAAGGTAGATCAAGGATCAAGGATGTGGGTAGACCACAGAAAAATATTACCACGTAGTGCACATCAAAACCACACACTTCATTTTTTCCAACATCAACGTACTAATCAGTGTATTGTGATAGTAAATTAACATACAAACTATTAACGCCATCACTGAACATGACAGATGACTGAACTACGTACATACATATGCAAACATCTCTTGATTATTATACATGAACTTTTAAAAGTATTGTGTGAGCACTCTTTTCTTGATATGTTTTACTGTTTTGCTTATGGTGTAATCACCATTTTTACATTAAAACACTCCCCTTTGAGCATAATGAGCGCGTTGTTCTTTTGTTTGTTCTTACTTCCGTAAAATCAACATACAACAACCAATACTAAAATTCACGGGATACGGCGGAATGCCCATTTCAGAAGTACTAAAAATGTTCTCCGACAGGTTCCTTTAGATGAAGAAACAGCTTCGACATATTTGATGGTTAAATGCAGAATAACCTGCTAGTGAAAATGCAAATGTTTGAAGAATATTTGTCAAATCGTCTGGCACACAAAGGGTGAAAGAGTAATAAGCAGCCTCTCATTATACCGCTTACATACAGCTTGACGGTCGTGTTCATCTTTTAGTGCAGCCCTTTTACCAAAGTCAGGAAACCCGTCAGAGACCAGCGCAGCATACCCAAACAACAAGGTGTATGACATCTCATATTCATAGCTTCACGAACCAGGAGGGCGTTTCATGAACGTTGTCAGCACTGACTAAATGGTCAGTGCTGACAACTTCAGTGAAATCCTCGGTTTTGATTGGCTGAGAGGCACTAGCCTCTGACTGTTACTATGGTAACTGTCGGAGAAAGACAGCTTGTCAGACGAAAAATGTTCATGAAACGCCTTCCTGTTCAGAAAAACAGCGCAGCATGTAACTTATGTAACACTGAAAGCAAACAATAGTCCATTTGTTCTTTTCACGTCAAATGGTATCACAGTTTCAACAAGACGTAAGTTTGAGTTTGTGGCAGATTAATCACAATATACTTTCTGCTCCATTATTGCTTGTATTTGTTTTGGTGTTAGCAGTAAAATGTACACTTTGATTTTGTGTGCAACAAATTTCATTTCATCGTTATAAATATAAAAACAAGATCTTACCATTTAGAATCCTTTATTTAGAAAAAGTTTTAAAAAATAAATGTCTGTAGTAAAGACAATTTATGTTTACATACAGCATCAAAAAGTGGCTTTTATGCAATGTCAATAACCTGTTTTCTTCTACGTGGCAAAAGACCTCCAGTCTTGTCTTGTTTTTATTTCGTGTATAACTATTGTTAAAGTTATGTGATACAATGATTTGTATACCAATTATCTTTGGAAGCCAACAATCGTTAAAATAATATTTAAAAAAAGCTTAAAATAATATTAAAACAAGGCATTAGCAATATTGTGTCTCGCCCACTTGCGAAAATAACCAGAAATATCGCGATCTCCGTTGCTACGCAAAAGAAAACTGAAACAAACAAATAAGCAACTTTAAACAGACAACATCAAAATCAGGTGCAAAATAGTGACTTTGAATAAATTTGCATAAATGTGCATGAGTAATGTTTGCCTAAATCTACATCAGTAATGCTCACACATGCTCACACAATTCTGTGCACAAGTTAGGAAGCCTTCACCAAGAGTCTTGCAAGTAAACTTTAATGTATGACCTCAAATGACCTTTGACCTTATCATGTGACCTCTTACAGCACAATAACATGCAGGTGCCCCCAGTGCATCCATCATCCAAGTTTGATTGCCATTGTAGCAACATGTGATGATTTATGTGTGATAAGAGAGTCTTGCAAGTAAACTTTAACGTATGACCTCAAATGACCTTTGACCTTATCCTGTGACCTCCAACGGTACCATAACATGAAGGTACCCCCAGTGCATCTATGACCCAAGTTAGGTTGTAATCCAAGCAACCTATGTGAAGTTATTTGTCAAAAGGGAGTCTTGCAGGTAAACTTTAACGTATGACCTCAAATGACCTTTGACCTTATCCTGTGACCTCCAACAGCACCATAACATGTAGGTACCCCCAGTGCATCTATGACCCAAGTTAGGTTGTAATCCAAGCAACCCATGTGAAGTTATTTGTCAAAAGAGAGTCTTGCAGGTAAACTTTAACGTATGACCTCAAATGACCTTTGACCTTATCCTGTGACCTCCAACGCCACCATAACATGAAGGTACCCCCAGTGCATCTATGACCCAAGTTAGGTTGTAATCCAAGCAACCCATGTGAAGTTATTTGTCAAAAGAGAGTCTTGCAGGTAAACTTTAACGTATGACCTCAAATGACCTTTGACCTTATCCTGTGACCTCCAACAGCACCATAACATGGAGGTACCCCCAGTGCATCTATGACCCAAGTTAGGTTGTAATCCAAGCAACCTATGCGAAGTTATTTGTCAAAAGAGAGTCTTGCAGGTAAACTTTAACGTATGACCTCAAATGACCTTTGACCTTATCCTGTGACCTCCAACGCCACCATAACATGAAGGTACCCCCAGTGCATCTATGACCCAAGTTAGGTTGTAATCCAAGCAACCCATGTGAAGTTATGGATCATAAGAGAGTCTTGCAGGTAAACTTTAACATTTGTGACGGACGACGGACGACGGACGACGGACGGACGACGGACGACGGACGGACGACGGACGACGGACGGACGACGGACGGACGACGGACGGACGACGGACGGACGACGGACGGACGCCATTTGGATCCCTTAGTCTCGCCTTCACCTCCGGTGGGCGAGACAAAAAAGCAGAAGTGAAGGCCTCTCAATGTTTGCGTTAAACACACCACGTTTCGTAGCCACCCTATAGTCTATATACACTGTCTATATACATCGGTCATCGGGGTTCTGCTCTCCTCTACGCATGACTGCGGCGCGGAGAGCAATGACGTGCACTCTTGCTGTCTGGGATCTCCAGGCAAGAAAACTCACTCAAAATTTAGCGATCAATATCATTCCGCTTAAAGACAGTTTCCGCATTTGATTCCAGATTAATGGGAAGTTCTTGAACAATTTTTTTTACAATTTACACCATTGCCAGAATTAATTCTGTTGACCTGCAAAAGGGATATTATTATTTATTTATTTATTTATTCAAGTCTTCTTTAAAAAAGAATACAGGGTAGGCAACCTCAATTAAAAACCTGTTTTACAGGTGGGCACTGTATATACATACAAAACAGTTACAGGTGGTATAATAGATAATCTGCATAATTTGACAAACTTGATGAACATAACAAAATAAAATACACCTATACAACACTAGCAAAAAGGAACAATAATAGCAACACAAGTACGTTGCTTTATACGATTAAACAATGTTTAAAGGGGAAAGAAAGAGAGACGAAGGAGAGGAGAGTGAGATAGCATGACTAGGAAGTGAGAGGCTATTGTAATAAACCTCCACGGAAACAATTTGTAAAGGACACGCTACCATGGTTACCTTGAACCCTGTCATGAACATGCTTATCATGCTCATAGACGATATAAAGCTGTGTGTTTGTGAGTGTATACTACGATTAGACATTACACTAGGTGTTAAAAAAAACCCACTTTTGACACCTTAGAAACATAATCAAAAATCACTTTTAACTCAAATCAAGCTGTCATAAAGTCAGGGGATGTCAATATTTTTAGAGACAGGTTTTGTAACATTTCTTCCAAAAATTTGGTTGCGTGTTTGGCTTGGTTGCATTGGTTGAACATTTTTCTCCCGATAGTTCCTTCCTTCCTGTTCTGAATCAATCATCTCTTACACACACATTTTGAGGTCCAAATTTGTGAGTTGATGTGATGTGAGTTTAAAACTGATTTTAGATTATTTTTCAAAAGTGTCAAAAGTTTCTTTTATAGCACCTAGTAGAAATCGCACACATGGCAGATAAGGGGATGACCCCCCCCCCCCCCCCCCCCCATCTCAGTTTCATGGACAAGCACATATGTAACAAACCAAACGGGGCTGTTCATAGCTTCGTAATGAGAGGATTAGGGGCCTCGCTGTTTACGGAAGAGTCGGAGCCCTCCAGCGCCCGTATAGACGACCAGGGTGCTGACGGCGTGGTCGACCGCGAGTAGTGGCTGTACCCCTCGCTCCCAGTCTATCGTCACCTCCTTGTCCGTGAAGAAAGTGACTTTCCGCTCACCCATGCTGCACATACACAGAAGGCAAAGTGGAACAATACGTCAAGACAGACAGAATAACTTTAATATGAATTCAGTTGAATCGAAAATTATTTAATACACAATTTCATTTTAAAAGTGAATTAGACACAATAAAAGTGGATGCAATTTTACATATATTGTCAAACGTATTACAGACGCAATGACATGTCATATTTTTGGTCACATGACGCTATGTAGACCAATCGCTATACGAGATTTCATCCATGTTGGTTATAAATGAAAATGTGAGGAATCATGGAAAGTTTCCTTCGAATGTGTGATTCATGATGAACTTACATCGCCACACATATTTACGATACCAATGATTATTTAGTAGAAAATAGTACAACTCATATGGTTGTATTATTTGAAAAAAAAACAAATGGAAGAGAGGAAAGAGAAAAGACGAATTTTAGTTATTTACGATGACTTTAAGTATTAGAGTCATAACGGTCATGACCAGCTCAGCTTTGAACTACGTGCCTTTGAATTCAACCGGCATTTTATTACTTCCCAATTCTAAGACTTCCACATAACCTCAAGTGAGCGGCTCCACTTCGAGCTGCAAACTCTACAGATTATGGTTAATAAAATAGCACTGAGTGACCTTGAAACAGTTTGTACAAACCCATGGTGAAAAGTATGCATACTGCCATTTTGTACCATGCAAATGTGATGTCAATTGTCAAGTTGTGACACGGTTAACATCTGTACCTTCACCCACACGGTTTCAAAAACAAAACTTTCATCTAGGAATGATTGTAGAAATCATATCCACATAATGTAATACATGCGAACTAGGACTTTCAACCATGCAAATATATTTAGACTTCCAGAAGTGTAAACACTTTGAAGGCTTCAAAACAGAACGCAGGAATAAAGTCTGTTTTGCTGTTACTCTCCGGATATCAAAATGGATTAATTAATATGTTAGAAAAAAAAACACTCACTATTATGTCAAACTTATTACTGCGGGCAGTAACAGCAAAACAAATATTATCATAATCTATTGTCTTTCTGCAAAAAAATATATATTCTTTGAATAAAGAAAGCAGTAAATCTGAATTAAGCATGCACATACATGTCATACTCTGCGAGCGAAGCTAGCGACACTCCGTCTTGTCCCGGGTAGATGCCGAGGGCAAAGAACATCCCGCCCTCCTCCTCCGTCTCCGAGTGCTTTGCGGCTACGGCTGCAGCCTGCCACTTGTCCTGAGAAATCACATTTGCCCGTTGTTCTTCCATGCCGAAAATCTTGACGCCAACGCCTGCCTTCTCTACCGACGACGAGCCATGACCACTGTTGCTATGGATCTTCGCGCTGATGTTTCTGCATACGACTACCAGGTCCCCTCGACTTGTGAACGCCATCCGCAATGGAGAGATGTCAGACATCCTCTTAAAGTTGGCCCACGACTGCCCCATGATGGTCTGGGTGGTCTGATCGCCGACCACCACGACATCCTGTGCGTTGGCGGTGATGCACGAAAACATGAAGTCGGCGCTGCCTCGTGCTGGTATAGATACCAGGCCTTTGTAGCAGTTCCATTCCTGGTTCTCGAGGATTTGGATGCGATTGTCTTGGCAGAGAAGGAAAGCTTTCTCGCCATTGTGTGAAAGAGCCATGTCCTGGGCGCCCGACGTCCCTGGAAGCTTATTCTGACAGAATGCTCCATCAAGGTCTATGGAGTACATACAGTTTGTTGCGGAGACTGCCAGGAAGACCGCGTTCTTAGAATCGTAGTGGATCGCTTTGATGACGTCCAAGGAGAGGTCCAAGACGGGATTTTCCTTCCACACATCTGGGCGAGTAAAACTGCCAAGCGAGGCTAGAGGCGCAACAGCATTCACCGATGGAGGTGGTTCTAATGTTAGTCCTGCTTCGTATTGCTCTATCTCGGTAATATTCGAATCTGACGTGTCCTCATCGAGACTACGGCTGACGTCATTGAGGTAGCCTTGGATAAAAGCGATTTCTAAATGTTCGCCATCATTTACGGCGTTTTCTCCCATGACCTTTGCTCCCAAAGCACGTGATTCTGTGTGCCCCAGGTTTTCGTCTACGCCGGCAAGCTTGGAGAGAAGACTCGCTTCTTCGTCGTCGATTTCCTGGACCAGAGTATTGCGGTTCTCCGTTATGATCCGTGTAATAGTGTCGATACGCACCTTCTGATGAGCCATGAGCTGTTCTCTGATCGATCCAAAGTGATGCTTGATCGATGCCCGTAGTCGTTTGATTTTCTTCTTTTTCTTCTCAATTGAAGTAAGTTTTTGCGAGAGTTTAGCAACCGACTCAGCCACGACCTTCTTCTTCAAAGCCACGGCCGATCTGGCATCTGGACTATGCGAAGGCTCACTGCAAATGTGGCATGCGCTGTCGAGTATGCAGCAGAGCTCGCAGTGGTATCGTTGACAGCTGTAGCAGAAACACACGGTGTCCAGCTGGTGCTCACTGCAGAACCGATTCCGTGCACGGACGATGGAGACTTTCCCCTTATGCAGATCCTTTAGCGGAACGACCTCATGCGTTGTCATGGCACTCAGCTTGGAGTGAAGCGACTGACAGCACACGCAGATGAAGTGGCAACAGGAGAGGCAGTACGCGACGATGGGGCCGTCTTGACAGGACTGGCATGTCATAGTGCCGACATCCAGGCTACCAGCGGTGCGTTTGCGTTCTTCGATTCCTTCTTTAAGACGTGTGACCAGCTTGTTGCTCGTGTAGTCAGTCTGCAGCCCATCGACCCCCTTGTAAAGGATCGTCTCCTTTCGGCAGATCGGGCAGTTCATGGACGTCTTCCCTCGACGACCATGGTTCTTGTTGCACTTCCGCAGACAGTTCCTGCAGAAGGTGTGCATGCAGGCCAAGAAGCAGGCATCCGTGAAGTAATCGGTGCAGATAGAGCACTCCAGCTCCTCGCCGATTGAAGTTATCAACTTGGAGTCCGCCATTATTCCTCGTTATCGATGGCGTCGTGGTCACACTGTCATACTTGGAATACGGCGTGCCCTGTCAGAGCCAACTGCAAAGGACGTCGGGTTTATGTCTGGCCTGCGGGATTGAGCAATGAGATAAGATATGAAAAGCAGGATATTAGAACACGTCATACCATTACGATTTATGGACTTGTACACTCTCTATGAGGGTCAAATTATAGCTTGGTCGATATTGAATGAAATCAAGTCTGCATGGTTTAGTTGTTGCATTTTATACAGTTACTTCATGACTTCGACTGAAAAACTAAAAAAAAACGAGAAAAATTTGGCTACAAGCTGTCGATATAATTCTGCATCCACCTTCATACTTACTTCATCTGGTTTATACCGGGCTCATTGAAAGACCTAGTGGTGTTTATAAAAACAAATGTAAAAGACACACTGCCCCTTGTAACAAAAATAGCACGTCAATTAAAAGGTGTGGTCATGACCAATCTTCGAATAATATTTTGTAAGTGAATCTTATTCAACAGCATTAGGATAATGACTAGGTCAAACTATGTTATGTGGACGGGGACTAAAAAGTTATATAAAGCACAGCCATGCCTAATGGATAAAAAAAACCTATCATCTGTACGAAAACAAGTATAGAAGGGATCATGTTGAAATCTAAACCGAGCTATCGTATCAATCGAAACGAAATACGAAACAGGTGTCATAGCGACAAACAACGACAAGTATAAACACACACACACACACACTCAGACACACGCGCATGCATCAATAGATACACAAGCACACCGATATGCACAAGCCAATGCACACTCATACACGTGCACACACACGTACACACACAAATGTATATAAATACCTAAACACATAATATGGGTTTATTATTTATTTTGTGTTATTATACACGTACACATTTAACTAAAACACACATGCACACACACACATTTTTTTCATTTTTTTTTAAAATGTCATTCAAACACAATTATTACATAAACACACACAAAAAATTAAGTCCTCCCCCCCCCCCCCCCCCCCCTAAGCAAAATGTCATAACTTTTTTATTGAAGAGGTTTTGGGCAAACTAATTTGGCAGGATTGTTCCTGAACTTATTAAAGAACTTATGTGTGAAAATCACACCAATCCAATTAGCCATGCATGAGTGGGCAAAATTTAAAGGCAAAAATGTCATTTTTTAAAAGTCACAAGGGTAATTGTTAATGCCTTTTTAACAATACACTGTGGCATTTCTTGTTCGATTTTTAATGTGTTTTCACTCAACCATGACACAAAAATGACTTTTTATGTTGATATAGCAGGTCAAGTTACATCTTTGTCAAAATATCCAAAGTTGTATTTTTGTTTTCACCAAAAGAGGAATGAGTATTTGATAAATAGTGCCCACTCAACAAGAACAATGGCTTAAGTGTCGGGATAGGTGTTAGTGCATCGAGAGATGGATGATACACATTGAAAGGACATAAATTATGCACAAGAAATGGAATTCATCAAAAATGACAGAATCCCAAAATTACCCTTGTGACTTTTGAAAAGTGACATGTTTGCCTTTAACATTTGCCCACTCATGCATGGCTAATTGGATTAATGTGATTTACACACTTAAGTTCTTCAATAAATTCAGGAACAATCCTGCCAAATCATTTTGCCCAAATATACACGCATACACACATACCCTCCCTAACACAAAAATGCGTTCACGCACACACACACACACACACATACACACAAATTAACTATCTCGGTTTATCAGACCCTTGGTCTATCGGACTGTAACCGTACCGTACGTGTTTTATGAATTTCATGTCAATCTTCTATCTTGGCATGCAATGGCAGAATCGTGACCACCGTAACCATGGCGATGGCAAATAATGCAGGCTTTGTTTATTGACACGGAATGAAAGTATATCAATTCATGTGACCACATAATTGATAAACCAATCATCTCGGTCTATCAGACCCTCGGTCTATCGGACTGTAACCGTACTCAATTTTTTATGAATTTCATGTCAATCTTCTATCTTGGCATGCAATGGCAGAATCGTGACCACCGTAACCATGACTGTGGCAAATAACGCAGGATGTGTTTATTGACACGGAATGAAAGTATATCAATTCACGTGACCACATACTTGATAAACCAATTACACCAACACGAAATGTGTGTTAGGACACTCACAAAGACCGGCTTCTCGCTATTGGGTCGGTAATAAAAAATAAAAAAAAAACGAGCTAAGGCCCAACCAGTAATAGCATGACCGCGAGAAGAGTATTGTACCCGGTTCAACAAACTTTAATCATGATCAAACACATGAACAATCATCGTTCCGATTGTGCCTTGTAATCGTGTCTGAATTTAGCGTTCCCATGCACCCCCATTATGTTTTATTTTAAACATCCAGTTCAGTGTCTGGTTCACAAATTGTGTTGGTCCCAAGGAAACGCATTGTCCCATGGGTTTCAATCGTTACAACGTTGTCACAACCATGTTTCTAAACCTGGTAATACTGTCTCTATATTTAGGCATCCAAGCACCGTAACAGTACGTTAAATGAACGACAGTGTGACTAAACTATCTTTCCCCAAAATATCTACGAGAACAAAAAATAAAGATGGGATCTCCACCCCTAGTTCCCTACTACAACAAACACAATAGTTGTGACGTTATATTTCTATGGAAGCAGTATTTGCTGCATGTCAAAAACATCCGCATTCCACCGGATTTTGATGAACACTGTAAGTCCTGTGACATACTAATAACAAAAAATTACGAACACATTGCCATACTGCATACGAGCATGGACTTAAGTCCCGATGGGTACAGCGCGTTAGTGCGTTCCCGCCGATTCCAACGCATAATTACCGCGCCAACATTGCTATCCAAGCAGTGCAGCCGGCTAAGCTCTAAGTGAATGTTCTTTCGATATATATATTTGATCTAACCTTATTTCCCTATTTACCAGAATGTCGCAATGTGTCGTATCATGTTCGTATTGTGCGCATGAAGCAATGAGACCATCAAATTCAAGATTATACAGTACCTAATTCATGGTTTCTTCAGTTCCACGCCGTAACAACTATCCAGTGTGATGTTGAGTTGAGGAGACGCATTGGCGGTGTGATGACTAGCTCATGCACAAGTGCAAATCATAAGATCATGGTCCATGGTATGATATAATAGATAAATGCGAACTGCATTTCTACGAATCGGTGTCAATGCGGAAGCTACAAAATGGATGGGGTATTCCCCCAAACCAGTGCTTCACAGTATAATACGAACGGTCATTGCACAATCTCCTTACCATTTGAAGGGGAGAAGGGGGAAGGAGCGGAGAGGGGGAGGAGTTGGACGGTAGGGGGAGGGTGTCTTGTTTAGTTATTCCTGCTGCAGTATGCACATTACGCAAAGTAAGAGTTAAAGTAAGTTGTATTTCAGCAGTGGTAATAGTATTAGCAATAGAAGTCACAGTTGTACACGTGTATGGCGGTGGTAGAAGCTAGTACCAATGGGAGAAGTAGTTGTAGTTGTCATCGAAGTAAAAGTGACAGTATCAGTGATTATGGTAATGGTACGTGGAAGTAGCTACTTAGCACGGTAAAGGAGTGCAAGTTGTAGTACTCTGCCTCAACTCACACCTCCCTGGTCTGCAGTAGTAATATGCGTAGCAACAGTGATGTATAGTAATACAGTAGTAGTAGTAGTAGGAGGAGGAGGAGGAGTAGTGCAGTGTAGTAGTAGTAGTAGTAGGAGGAGGAGGAGGAGGAGTACAGTGTAGTAGTAGTAGTAGTAGTAGAAGTAGTAGTAGTAGCAGTAGTAGTAGTAGTAGTAGTAGGAGTAGGAGTAGTAGTACAGTGTAGTAGTAGTAGGAGGAGGAGTAGTAGTACAGTGTAGTAGTAGTAGGAGTAGTAGTACAGTGTCGTGATATTAGTAGTAGTAGTAGCAGTAGTAGTAGTAGTAGTAGTAGTAGTAGTAGTAGTAGTAGTAGTAGTAGTGATAGTAGAAGTAGTAGTAGTAGTAGTAGTAGTAGTAGTAGTTGTAGTAGTAGTAGTAGTAGTAGTAGTAGTAGTAGTAGTAGTAGTAGTAGTAGTAGTATTAGTGATAGTAGAAGTAGTAGGAGTAGTAGTAGTAGTAGTAGTAGTAGTGGTAGTATTAGTGATAGTAGAAGTAGTAGTAGTAGTAGTAGTAGTAGTAGTAGTATTAGTGATAGTAGAAGTAGTAGTAGTAGTAGTAGTAGTAGTAGTAGTAGTAGTAGTAGTAGTAGTAGTGGTAGTGGTATATAGGAGAAGAAGGTAATATGAGCAGCATTACTAGTATATAGAAGTAGTATAAAACTGTGTGTGGTAGCAAGAGTGGGCGCAAGATGGAGAAGCTGTATATGTAAAATGTCCGTCCACAGTATGCCGTATCATTCAGCTACGATCGATCATGCCCCCTACCCCGTTACCCCCTATTATCGTCCATTTAACATGCTTAAATAGAAAATCCCCGTTCTCCAATATTGCGCAATTTTCTGGCAATTCCCCGGAAAATGCATTTGTAACTAAGTCTCCATGATTGTAACTTCTGTGTGTTGTGTATTCACTAATGGTGAATGTACACAACTCCCTGAGCAGCATTCTGCTAGGATAGAGAAAAGGAAGTATATCTTTTTTTTTAATATTGATTGCATGAACCACAAATATAACATATAATATATTTTGATGACAGGGGCCCTTTAAGAAACTTAAAGGTCCTATGACAAGAAAATGTATGTTGACTTAAAGGTCCCCTGTCATTAAAATGTATGTCGACTTATGTTGATGCAACATAATGTTTACATAACAAATTCACTAATTGTTCAATGGAAATATATGTGTCCTATATTTTAAAACAAATTTCTTTATTTTTTCTCAGCACTGATAAGCCCCGCCTCCAAAATATCCTCCAACTCAAGATTCCCCCTGTGACATCATCAAAGGTAGAAATTAGCAGGATAATAAGCAGAAATTATGCACAAATTAAACATTGCAATGATTACCTCCACCTGCCCACAAGAGCATCACATGTCTTCGCACAATGTCATCTAACAACCTTTCATGTGGGAATACTCATTTCCTTATATCAGAAATGTGCTAGCTATGTGATGCTATTATAAGCACTTGCGGGTAGTCATTGCAATATTTAGTTTGTGCATAAATTATGTCTATTATCCTGCTAATTTTTACCTTTGATGGGGGGGGGGGGGGGGTATCAGTGCTGAGAAAAGAAACAGAAAAATTATTTTGAAACATAGGACACATAATTCCATTGAACAGTTAGTGAGTTTGTTATATACATATTGAATTGCATCAAATTAAGTCAACATACATTTTCATGCCATAGGACCTTTAACAGTGGCATACAATTTAAGTACAACATGAAGAACTTAATGCTTTTTAGTTTGCCTCTCAGACTCAGCTTTTTCAGAGTAAAGTTATAGCTATCCATAAACTCTTCAATTTCTCTAAATATTCCAGATAAACAGCATCAATCTCACCAGGTCGATCGCTTGAATTATGTGTTACAAATACTAAAATGACACTGAAAATGAAAAATCATGTAAAAATAAGTTACAACTCGAATCAAGCTAAAATTGATACATCCTAAGGCCAAGGGATGTCATTCATTTAGAAGCAGGTTTTGTGACATTTCATCAAGTGTTTTTTTTTAATCATTTTGTGAATATTTATTGAAATTTTCACTTTTAAATCTAAATTGTGTGTATCAGATGATTAATTCAGAACACAAGAATGGTCGTTGTGCATCGCACATGTCAATCCTATAACTTTTTTTTCTGCCAGAAGCATCATACATTATTAATGAAACAGTGATGGCAGTTGCTAGTGGATTAACATGTGTGCTACACATGGCAATTGTTGTGTTCTGTATGAACTATCTAATACACACACATTTTTAAAACAAGAATAATCATTAACAAATGTCACGAAATCTTCTTCGAAAAAAACTTTGACATCCCTAGACTTTAACGATGGGTCAATTTCAGCTTGATGTGAGTTGAAACTGATTTCTAATTATTTTTCGAAAGTTCCAAAAATTTGTTTTAACACCTAGTATGTACAGTCGAAATAAAGATCGGAGGTGTGCCATATCTACGTGGACGTTACAATATCACATGAGGTGCGCTACTTGTGCATGTGATTGCAAAAAAAAAATGTTCCTACAATGCACATGATATATACATACATAAAATCGGGGAATGCAGTACTGTACATGCATGTGCTACATCATTTTCACACGGCGTACGTCATTCTTGGCAATAGAAGGCCCTCTGATCAACTAATGTATGCATGTGATGCTAGTTTATATGGTAATCAGACAATACTCTGAAACGGGTATACATGTTTAAAAAAAAATGTTATATACGTCTCCAAGTAATAACGCATAAAAGCTCGACAATGATTTTAAGAAAGATTGAATAAATACCTTATTATCGCCCTGATGACATTTGAACATACTCTGTCAAGAGACACTTGTAAGTCACAGTGTTCGCAGATGGCCATGAGCTTGATGTTTGCCTGATTCCAGGCTTTTGAGAATTTAAATCCAAACAACAGTAGTTAATAAACGGGTCTGGCTGCTGAAGACCAATCATTCTCAATTCCTTCCTGTGTTCGCCCAGAGAGAACAAATGAGAATGGAGACCAGTCTTGTGGTTATTGGACTCTTATTTTAAGTTTGGATTAGCCATGTCTAAAATCTATACGCCAGGCTAAATTTGGTGTGTGAACAAAATGGGAACCTTTCCCATTTCTGTTCCATTGTACGACCGTAGTGAAATGCCTAACCGCATACCTACATTGTTCTTTAATCAAACAATCACGTCTCTTATTAGTTGGTCTTTATTGTGTTTAGAGAGCGTCATTCTGATGTCTTTGCATAATGCAAACTGTTGCTCTCAAACTTTTCAGGGGATTTCCCATGGAGCCCCGTGTCGTAACGCGCGCGGTGATGCGTATACCGAAGTGTTACGTTCTTTGAGCAGTTGAGCAGATTGTCTGCTAAACTATGTCGAGAAAGCAGTGGTTATCACAGCGGGGACTCTCATTGGGGGTGCCCGACACTAGCCCGCTAGACAACATCGGACCGGTAAACCACTCACCGGAGTGATTTGTTTGGAACCAGTTGCATTGACAATATGCTCACATGACGATACCATTTCAGTACAATATATGAAACATGTAATTACATTAATTTGGGGGCAAGGTGTTAACTAGAAAAACTCTCGACATTTTGGAAATTAATGAAGGATAATTACAACTTGAATCAACCTGAAATACACACATCATAAAGTCATAGGACGTTACATATTTTTCGAAGCAGGTTTGTCAACAATTTATGAATTAGTATTTCTGTAATGTTCCTTTGAATATTTAATGAGATTCTCACTTTTTAACAAATTTGGACTTAAAAATGTGTGTATTTCAGCTAATTAATACAAAATGACCACTGCGTATCACCCCTTTCAATCCACGAGGAATTGCCTTAACAGTGTTATTAACAATGCATGATGCTTCTGGCAGAAAATACGTTATGGGTTGACATGTGTGATGCACAATGGCCATGGTTGTATTCATAATGAATTATCTGAATCGAACACATTTTTAATCCAAAAATGAAGATCTCTTTCAATATTCACAGGGTTATTACAAAAATAATAATTGATGAAATGTCACAAAACCTGATTCTCAAAAAATGACATCCATTGACTTTGTGATGTGTTATTTTCAGCTTGAGTCTAGTTGTAACTTTTTCCAAACTGTTTTTCAAAAGTGTCAAAAAAAATAGGCGTTAAAAAGTTATAAAACTTTTGACACTTTGGGAAATAAAGAAGCATAAGTTAAAACATGAATTAAACTAAAATTTACACATAAAGTCAAAGGATGTTACTTTTTTTAGAAGCAAGTTTTGCGACGATGTTTATGAATGATCATTTTTTATATATTTCTTTGATCGTTTAATGTGATTTAGAACTAAACATGTGTGTATATTAGATGATTAATTCAGAACACAATAATATCCATTCTGCATCCCATCTGTCAATCCACTAGCAACTGTCATCGCAGTGTTCTGGCATGTCTGGTAGAAAAGGGCTTTGTAGTTTGACGTTTTGAAAGAGATACATGCATCCAAGTTACTGTTATTTTGAAACGATTTTAAAACAGTGTGGCTCAAAATATTGATGTAGCGTTTTATTTAAAGTAGTAAAGATGCTTTATATTGTGTTTGAATGCTTTCAGAATAATGTACTGATAATGTTACTTTTTGTCTCGCCTGAACAAAGTTCGGCACAACAAACAACCGCCATTTTGGTGTCTCCCATTGTCTACACACATTACTGATCAGACACCACTCAAATGCATTGCATCAGACATTCACAACACACAATGGCCATACGTGTTCTGTGATGCTTGCTACACTTCATAAACTTCTTTTGAAACTTCTTTTCAAGAGCCACTCCTACCCATCTGAATACTCCACAACATTCAGTAAAATTTGCGTTATTATATCAGAGCAAAATGTTACGATTAATATTGCTTACCGTGGAAAATTGTGCCAAATTTCTTGGAGAAAGAACGCATTGCAGTCTTCGAAATGAATCTCGTTTATGCAGGAGTGTTGTTAGAGGCCACAGATGGCAATAGTTCAGTTTCAGTTTCAGTTTAGTTTTATTTCCTATTTCACATACCAACAAAACAAAAGGATATAACAGAAAAATGCAATGTACAGATTATACTAAATACAAAGTATATTCAATACAAGGTACATGTAATCTTTGTATGAGCTTAAGATGACATATTGGAAATACGAGGATACATAGTTTAGAGTGAAATATGGGGGTACTTGAGCTTGTATTGTATAGATTCACTTGGTTTGAGTAAAAACCCAGTCTTTTCATCATTTATCTCATATCAATAGCGTATTTTTCCCCCAAAAACATCAAGGTAGATGAAATGTAAAAAGGAAAAGGGAGGATAAGATAAAAAAAAAAAAAAAAAAAGGAGAAGAAAATAGTAATATTGCAACCAACACGGACAGACAGGCATGGGCTCAAGCTTAGTGATCTCCAATTCCCTTTGGTCTCCAGTACACCAGTTCGTAGTTAGCTCTGGAGCAAGTTTGGTCACTATGACCTTTCCCTTTTTCATAAGGATAAGCAGTTGATTAATATATCATTTCAAAAGGAGATGTTACGTAATGTGCTTACCCGACATAGCAATTTGCGAAATTCAACCTCTAATAAAGGAACCATCTCAAAACAGGTGACAAGAATAGTAGGCTACGGTCTGTGAACAATTGGGAAAGCTTGTATTACATTGTTTATTGTAAACTAATTGTTGTCGTTTGGCCTGTTGTCAAATACCCCATGATTGAACACCTTGGTGTTCTTTTATAAATTGGATAACAAGCATATTCTAAAATAACTTATTCATGATGATGCTTATCTCAGTGATTTAAAAACCAACAAGCTGGTTTGTTCACTATGACCTTCATCTGCTCATGCGCAAATTGTAATTACGAACTGGCTTATTCCCGCCACTTAACCTATATCAAGCTATTCTACTCATGTACTAATATGCACATGTTACATGCTTGTAAATTCACATGGGGACAGAGTGATTTCAAGTTCATTTCAACCAACATGGCCATGAAATAAGCATTGTGAACAATTGAGATTGTGTGGGGTGTATGTCTGTACATGTGTGTAACGCGTATATGCAATCAAAACCAGGGATAACATGTTTCAGTGTGTGGACATAGTTATTGTGTGTGGTTTGGTAAATATTACTGTGTGTTTATCTCTTTTAAGTTCCACAGCTCACATTCTGTTGTTGTGCGTGTCGCATCGACACATTCACTACAAACATGACTATTACTTGACATGGCATACTTTTAATACATTTGATTATACGCTCTTGATATCCGCATGACTGCGGGATCCTCAAATAGATTTTCGACGTAGCGGGCAACACTGCCGTTTTCCCGCGGAGAGATTATTAGGTTCCAGGCCTGGTTGTACCGCGGTCGATCTATTACCTAACACGATGCGTTGTCCACAAAATTAACGGCACAGTAGTCTTATAAAACATTTAAGTTTCCTTTAACTTGCTTGAAAACGTTAAGTTTTTAAAGCATCCTTTTGACAAGCCACATTCTGAACACGATGCATAGGTCTAATGTTTATAGCATAAACATTATAAAATTATACGATATATCCAGAGCTTTCAAATGACATTGCAAAGCAACTATGTCATGTATGTGCACTTTTTTTTTTATCTTGCAGACATTTGAGATTCCCTTGACAACGCAAATGGCTGCTGACGGGCCATCCGGATTCAACATAACAACAACGGACGTGACATCGGGAATGGTGGACGACAACTTCTACCACGGCACATCGCAGTGGGCGAAGATAACGGCGCTGTCGCTCCTCCCAGTCGTCATCATCCTGGGACTCTTCGGCAATGGCTTGGTGTGCCGGGCCGTGTTTCGCTACCAGAAGCTCCGCTGCGTCGCCAACTCCCTGATCGTGTCGCTGGCCGTGTCCGATCTGGCGGTGTGCGGAGTCATCATGCCGTTCGCCGCCTACCAGGAGCTGACCAGCGATCAGCGATGGCACCTGGGGCCGGTCGTTTGCAACATTTGGGTCGCACTCGACGTCCTGCTCTGTACCGCGTCCATCTGGAACATGTGCGTGATCGCTCTGGACAGGTGCATGGCCATTACCAATCCGGTGTGGTATGTGAACAGGCGCACTCCGCTCACAGCTGCCTTCGGCATCGCGTCTGCATGGGGTCTTTCGCTGCTCCTCAGTGTCATGGTCTTGTTCTTGATGGGGGACAACTTCTCTGGCAGCGAAGCGAATTACTCGTGCCAGGTAGCGCCAAGTCCGGCAATTGCTGTGGTTTCAGCGTCAGTCACCTTTTACATACCTTGCTTCATCGTAGTCGCACTCTATATCAAAATCTTCCTAGCAGCTCGCCGACATTTGCGAGGCAAGTCAATCCGAGCAGCGATATCGACTATGCATGCGATGAGGCGGCCCCCGGGAGATGAGGTTGGAGCGAACAGATCAAGTAGCTCCCAGACACATGGCGACAATAGTCACCAAGGACCAGTCCGAAGAACGGTCGCAGAAGCAACTCAGGAACCTCATAGGTTGCCATCAATTTCCATCGAGCGCTCAAATGTGGTTTCTCCAAGCGACCATTCGTCGAATAACGGTCGCCAAACAACGAACGACATCAAGCGCTCACGCCTGTCTGTTGGTCTATCGAACGACCAGAAACGCTCTCCGTTAACTCTCAACGTCCCAGACTCATCGTTTAATCCCAATGACGGATTTTCTGCGATGGAGTACTCGGACGCCAACGACGACTTGGATCCTCGATCCGCCAAGAACTCCCTGGCGTCGCGCCCTTCGTGCGATCGGGGCGGTCAGACGCGAGGACCGAGGGCCATCAACCGCATCTCAGTGACGAGAGAACGGCGCGCCGCTGCGGTCCTCGCCGTCGTCATTGGCGTGTTCATGTGCTGCTGGCTTCCGTTCTTCATTGTCTACGTCATTGTAGGGCTCTGTGCGCATTGTCATGTGACGAACGTGACATTCCAGGTGCTCACGTGGCTTGGCTGGTGTAACTCTATCCTCAATCCACTCATCTACACTGTGTTCAATCTCGACTTCCGCCACGCATTTCGGAAGATTCTACTTGAAAGATCTCGCTGATTAGCTGACAATGACTTTTATGCCTATATTTGTGACTGAAAAGCACTACAAACTAAGGCACTCTGAAGGACCCGTCCAACTCTGTTATGGACCGAATACTTGAGGTGGAACAAGTTCTGAAATGTCAATTTACAAGTTGTTGTTGCCTCAATTTCTTTTTGCTTGTTTCGATGATTGTATGTCGTACAGAGTAAAGAAAAATAAACCCATGAAAGCAATAACGTGTACAAATATGGTACATTGATGTTCCAACCGTGTTTTAAATGTTGTGAGGACTCTTGAATGCCATGTGTGTTGATGACTGGTGTATGTGAGAGCAGTGAGAGTTCTGCTCCATCTTCTTGCATTCAAAGTTGAAATCTCTTCATTTTGGCAATTTATAACAAGCCCCTAACCCAACTACCAGATGTGTTTTATATCACATCAGATGTTGGTAACAGCATTTAAAGGGATAGTACACCCTGAAATTGTTTTGGTTTCAATAAAAGGAGACACATAAAGGCAACATATAAGTGAAGGATTGATGAAAATCGGTCAAAGGAAAAGGAAATTATTTAATTTTAAAGTTTTTATTTTGTGAAAAATTTTGTGAAAAATATGACAAATCATAAACTTTGTAATTAGACAATTATTGTTAACAAGAAGAAATCTAATTTATAAACATCAGATTTGAACTTTGGCTGATGGGAATCTGATTTGGCACAAGAAAGGGCCACCAGTCGTGCGTAAAGTCGTTCTTATCTTAAGAACAGATTGGTGAAACAACCCCAGGTCTTCCTATAGCTTGCGTGTGTGTGGTGTATCGAATGACAAGCCACGTGAGTGCCTATTTTGTTTCTGAAAGGAGCGAGAGGACAGTGTCGGTGCGCTGTCGACTTCGCGCTTTCGACTAGCGGTCTTTACCCCAGACAGCTACATGGCTACCATGGCTACGGCGAGACTTCCCGCGTTGCCGTGATGCTGGCGGCCGCTGCCCCCTCCAAGCTTTTCTTTCCTCTCCCTGTAAATCCTCCCTCCCCCACCCCCCCCCCCCCACCCCTCGCTCTCCTTCCCGACAAAGTACATTTGATGGCTCGCGTCAAAGCCAAAGTAGCACTTCCACCCCACACTAATTGCGACATAATTTGTTTCACCGTAGTACATTTCATTATGGTCCGCTAAATGACCAGGAAAAAAGTCCCACAGAATCAAAAGATGGAACATTATGAAATGTGAAAATTTTGAAAATTAGCATTTGTGATACAAGAGATTTAAGGAAAATACATGTTATTGGACCTAGGTACCTAATTAAAACGATTAAACAGTGTGTAAACCAATTTTCGTGAGGTCAGTTGAAATCATGGTCATACTTATAACTTTATATCATGAAGCTAATTTGCATAATTTGCATAATTATCCGTAGAAATTAAGGCCGGAAAAGCTAGAGAATATTGTGTTTTTCATGTTTTGTTGTTTATAAGCACATGATTAAAGAACTGTTGAAACGAATGTTTGTGAAGTCAGTGAAGATGATGGACATAATTTATAATTTTATATCATTAAGCTGATTTGCATAATTTGCATAATTATCCTTAAAGAGGGAAAGCCAGAGAAAATCATGGTTCTCCTATGTTATTACCATGGCATTACTGTGGTTGTCTGGTGGTAAATCGATTGTATCAATAATGATTTAATTGTAACGATGGTAATACAATGGTAATGCCGTGGTAGAACAGTGGTGCTTCAAGTGAGTACCATAAGTGCATGGATGGTATGACAATGTTTCTACCATGGTACTGATGGTATAATTATGCAAATTAGCTTAATAACATCAACTTAAAGAAACGTCCATCATCACCACTGACCTAACATACATTGGTTTGCACACTTTAATCGCTTTACTAGGGTGCCTACGTTCAATACCATGTTTTCCTTAGTTCTCTTTTATCACAAATGCCAATTTGCGTAATATGCACATTTCATAAATTTCCCATGCTTGGATCTTTGGGGACTTTTCCCGGTGTTTAGGGGACCATACTGAAATGTACTGCAGTGAAAGAAATAATGTTGCAATTTGTGTTGGGTAACCCCCTCAAAATCGGTAGATTGACCGGTCCGTACAGTTCTGGAAGTAATTCCCCTTCCCCACATTCAGCTCCCATTCACCAACCCATGTTCCATGCATTTCTATTCTATTTCATTAAATGTATCATTCTCTTTTCTGCCCGAACAATAATACATTCGCGGGTATGCACGCACGAATGATGTTCTTTCCCCCTCGGTTATGTGTGTGTGTGTGTGTGTGTGTGTGTGTGTGTGTGTGTGTGTGTGTGAGGAACTGTATTATACATGTATGTACGTTTGCGTGTATGTGTATTTATGTGTGTTTGTACGTGTGTGTGTGTGTGTGTGTGTCAGACAGAGAGAGAGAGAGACAGAGAGAGACAGAGAGATAGACATATATATACATGTAGTTTGTATGTATAATCATGGTTGTGTGTACGTGTGTGTGTGTGTGTGTGTGTGTGTGTATGTGTGTGTGTGTGTGTGTGTGTGTGTGTGTGTGTGTGTGTGTGTGTGTGTGTGTGTGTGTGTGTAATCATGTTAGATAAGAGGTCCTCGATGTCACGGGGCGTAATACGTACGGCCTACATTTCACCCGGAAGTAGACATCCAACGGCAAAATACGAGAAACCTAAAAACAGCGGCAGCTCTGGCAACAAAAAGGGGCCATTAGTATTAGTAAATAAAGGAAGAAGTTTAAGAATTAATACTAATTATGAGTACATATATTTTACAGTACGTATTATTTAGGCCTACAATTTTATTGTTCCATAGAGTCGATCATACGCCGTCATTATCGTCATTTTTATGAACAATACTACTTAGACAACATCCAAAACTTAAGGTAACACCATGAAAGTTGTACTACATGCATTTGGGGATTTAAAAAAAGATCACTTTGATACATTATTTTACATTTGGATTGTTTTAAAATGATTAAAATATTTCATGCATACTTAAATATTAAAAGTTCAATGTCCAAGGCCTAGATTTGTTCAAGCACCTATCCCTAGGCACACTTTTTATACTACGTAAAATTAATGTTTATTTTTTTTTAATGATCTTTATTCTGATTCCATAATGATACGAATTAAATTCATACAATCAGTTTAAATATATTAACACAAATTAAACATAACAATCATGCAAATTATATATATATGCATTTGTAAGTATAAATTAATTACAATAGAATAGCTGAAAATATTAAATATAATTACTCAATTGTTATAATCATGTAACGATGTTTAATCAAATAAACTGAACGAATAGCTTCCGGAATCAAGTTTTAAATAAATAAGTCCACTCATCCCCAACCTATAATACACCCCTAAAATTAGTCCTAACCATTCCTAACTCCCATCTGGACAGCCACCCCCCCCCCCCCACCCCCTGACACCAACCCCACCCCCAAACATATACATAACCGCTTAAACTACCCTTCCCTTAAATTCGCTATATACCCCCCAAAACACACACACACACACACACACGGTATACGTACTATGGTAATCGCCTTGGATAGGCCTATGAAAAAGAAACATAAAAACGCTCACATAAAGACCATTTGCAAATTAAAGACAGCCAGTCCCTTTTTCAGATCACCACAAAACCATCGAAACATTGGCAAAACATATAGAGAAGTGTAAGCAAGCTCTATATTCACAATTTGAAACTGATACGTAGTGTAAAATTCAAATAATGCACGTAAACAACGTCTGATTAACAGTCTTTACCTCAGGCTCCTAGCAGTTTGTGTTGAAATATCTGCTTTACTGATTAATGTGTTTATTAAATTATAAAACGCATTATGAAAAACATTGTTCTATGGAAGGAATCATCTCCAAAGTTTGGTAGTTACTCATAAAATTAGGATTTCACACACGCATAATAACCACATAGATACTGTAACAAAGACTAATACTTTTTTCGTGGTACGAAAAAAGTCGGTTTGAAATTTAACGGCTGAAATTTTTTACATATACAGAAACATGCTATATTCTTAGAAATGGTCTTGAATCACACTTTGTTCAATTTACGATCGTGATAGACGATTTCAAATTTTAAGCTTGCAAAAGGGACGGACAATCTTTAAGCTACACATCATTATACCTTAGTACTAATAGATTTTTGGAGAACTTGTAAACGAGAAAGTGAATGTACAAATAGAACGTATGTGCTTCATCACCTCAGCACACTCTCATACTGGTGATGTTTAGTACGAAGTAATAAATTAATACACGTTGGGTCTCTTAGTGCATGTACAATAAATTAGTCAATGAAATATCTATATGTAGAGGCACGGCCCTTCTGAAAACCAGCCTCATTGGCTAATCGATCAAATCAAATATATATTTTAATCAATGTTCGTTTGACTGCAACTTCACCCCTTTTCAAATAGATTGTACCCGAAGTTACAATGATACAATGCGTTTCTTAGACCATTAGTACCGTCTTTTGGATAGGACGCTGAATGGAGGTCGCGTTAAAGAACCCACTTCGCTTCTCGATTAAGAGCAGCTGGGGTGAAAACCCGGTGGAGTTGACAGAAAGCCTCTCATGGAAAACGGGTGAAAGATATGCTGACCACTCGTGGTTCACCGTAGAAGGCTATTCATTCCAGCCTATAAACGGTATCAAACAGTCATTAAAAGGGCCATACAAAAGAAGAGGAAGCTAGTACCTATCGAAATGTTTTAATCATTTTCTTTAAAGCAACTCAATCCATATTTATTTCCGAATCATAATTTGAATCCTTCCATGTACTCGTGCGTTCCCACTTGATATAAGTCCCTGGCCAGTAGATGGCGGAATACTACATTCATCACTAGTGATTCATCACGGTACATCGGACGCTGTTCCCAGCGATGGGAAGGGACAATGCAATGTTAGAGGCGAAATGTAGGATAGAGTGTTTAACCCTTACATTACCAGACCTTGAAATCCCCCTTGGATTACTGCACATTACCATCACAATCGTGGGGAGAGATTTAAGGTTAAGATTTAACTAGGAAGTTGTAAACCGAGTTGTGTAAATGCCATGGTAAATGCATGGATGTAAATACCGTGTAGAAGCTCCTTAAAATAGGCCTAAAGGAACTCAAAAGTCACTTTGATTGGGTTGATACTAACTACTACTAACTTACATTTCATTTGAAATTTGAAAAATGAAAATGAACCTGGGAGGCAAACTAAAAAATCCTAAAAAGTGTGTTTTAGGCCTAAGGGTTGGATGCTCATTTAGCCTTCCGACAGTGCTTAAAGTTAAGAGTTATGTCCACCCTGAAGTTGTACTTAATAATGAAAGAAACATTTTAGGTGAAGGTTTGACGGAAATCGGTGAAATAAGGATGAGAAATTTATAACATTTTAAACTGATATTGTGACACCCCTGGTGATTGCTCTCCCATCATCACGTTGTGTGCTGTATGATGATTCCATAATTTGCTCTTTTTTCTGTTTGTGATGAAGGAATAAATCTTTTTCAATGAGGTATGTGTGTAAAAACATGTGTCTATTGTTATGCCAAATGTATATGGAAAATAACAATAATACATATCCTTTAAAGAAAATTTACATTTTCAAAATAAAAATATACAACATTATGGGAGAGCAACTCACGTGACTGTGACGTCACAAAACTAAAACTTTAAGAAAACTATCTTTTACCCTTCGACCGATTTCCGTTAAACTCTCACTGTTATGTTTCTTTCATGATTCTATTTTGATTGAAACAATCTTTACCGTGGACTTTCCCTTTAAGGATTAAAGTTTTCTTAGAGATGATTGTATGTGATAGCAAGCTAGACCGAAGATCAGTCTCTGTAATTATGCTATTGGATCCGCTGAGATTGATTTTTCATAAAACGTCATTTGGATAAGATCAATAATGTCTCAAATGAAAAGGTCATTCTTGTGTAGTAATAGGCTTACTGTTTAAAAGCAGTTTCGCTGCATGGTCTCCTAATTCGCTCATCGTTATATCATTTTCAATAAAGGTAATTTATCCTCCAATTTTAAAAACAATTCTAACGGTCCAAAAATAAATTTGCTATTATCAAAAGGAAATAAACTTCAGAGGATATCGGTCTGTAACCATTTTGTTTGCAGAAATGAGACATTAGTACTTTATCTACAACCCCCCTCCACTCACCTGACCCCCCCCCCCCCAAAAAAAAAAAAAAAAAAAAAAAAAAATCAAGCAACAATTAGGCCTGACTTCACCTACAACCACCCTCACCCTCACCCCCCCCCCCCCCCCCCCCCCCCGTTGGTTGGAACCCTTCACACTATAGAGTACAGAATGACAGAACCATGATCACGTTTCTGAACAGAAAGGGAATCTGCATGGTCTCCCCCCCCCCCCCCCTCCCTTTCCACAAATCCTGGGTCCGTCCCTGAACAAGCAATGGTGATTGCTCGTTACCGACAAATACATTATACATATAAAGTTCGGGTTTCAAGGACCTACATCAATACTACAAATCGATAAATTGAAAAAAAGAAGGAACGTGAAAGAAACGTCCCAGAAGGAAAAACCAGTTGCGACTAGACCAGTTAGACCATTTAAATCCAACTGGTAATTGAAATGGGATTCGACCAGTGAGACCAGTTAAACCCAACTGGGATTTGACCAGTTAGACCAGTTAAATCCAACTGGGATTTGGCCAGTTGGACCAGTTGAACGGACCAGTTGGAAAAACAGATTAAAATGAAGAGAGAGCTTAATCGTAGTGCAATCTTACCTTATGGTGGTCTTATCCGTAAGAGTTTTAATCTGTATCGGAATGCCATCAAGTGAGTTCTATCCTAGGTACAACCTAACCCAAGTCCAATCAAATTTCTTTCAGCAACTACGAACTATTAGACACTCTTCTGTGGAGCATCTTCATACTATATAGTAGTACCTGGTGTGTAGTAAACAAAATAATGGTTAGTAAATGCAAATTAATTAGAATTTCGTATATTGCCCTGGTTCTTTGAAATGGAATTCACTTTTAAATGTTTACACTTGTAAACATTTATTGAAATAAAATATATCATTTCGTATATATTGGATCATATTAAAGTTATCGATTCAGAAGTTCAAAATTATGCCACAATTTGATGGATGTTACACAAGCATGAATATTCATACGCATCGCCGGTAGCAGTATGGGTATCAACTGGAACAATGTCATTAATTGGGTTAATAATTATAGCGATAGCTGGAATTCATAGTTATTAGGGTTATCCTAAAGATATACCTAGGACTAGACAAAATAAGGATTAAGTCATACCAGATTATCTAGGATTAAGCTGATTAGTTTTTTTTTTTTCAACGTGGTGTTCAACTGGTATAACTGGTTTTTCCAACTGGTGTTCAACTGGTCTAACTGGTTTTTCCAACTGGTGTTCAACTGGTTTAACTGGTTTTTCCAACTGGTCCAGTAATCCCATTTCAATTTCCAGTGTTGCCTTTTGATTCAACTGGTTCAACTGGACCAGTTGCAACAGGTGTTTTCAACTGGTTCAAGTGGTTTTTGCAACTGGTGCTGAACTGGCTTAACTGGTTTTCCAACTGGACCAGTAATCCCATTTCAATTTCCATTGTTGCCTTTTGATTCAACTGGTTTTTCCAACTGGTGTTCAACTGGTTTAACTGGTTTTTCCAACTGGTGTTCAACTAGCTTAACTGATTTTTTCCAACTGGGCCAGTAATCCCATTTCAATTTCCATTGTTGCCTTTTGATTCAACTGGTTTTTCCAACTGGTGTTTAACTGGTTTAACTGTTTTTTCCAACTGGTTTTACCAACTGGTTTTTCCAACTGGTGTTCAACTGGTTTCCTACTGGTTTTTCCGACTGGACCAGTAATCCTATTTCTATTTCCAGGGTTGCCTTTTGATTCAACTGGGCCAGTTGCAATCAACTGGTATTTAATCAGTTTGACCAGTAATCCCATTTTAATCTTTAGCTAGGTTGCCCATTGATTTAGCTGATTCAACTAGACCAGTTGTAATGGTGTAAATGGAATTTCATTTTTCGGACCAGTTATCAACTGGTGTACGCAACTGGAAATACATCACACAGACCAGTAATCAACTGGTGCAACTGGCTATAATTCCAGTTATAATCTGTGAACTGGCCGCTTGCTGTGCATCTGAGACCAGTAAGAATCAACTGGAACCAGTTGATTTCAACTGGAACCAGTTGGAATTTCCAACTGGTCTCAACTGGTTTTTCCTTCTGGGGTATTAGTGAAGGTTTGATGAAAATCCGGATAAGTGACGATTGTGCCAGCGCCACGTTTCGATTTTGGAAAAGTCACGCGCGAGATGCTCTCTCAAATCTTGTGTACCAAGTGTTTTTGAAAATGTCGATTCGTTTCATAAAGAAACAGAAAAATAGCAATTTATGGAATCATACAGCACGTGGCGATTATGGGAGAATCTCACACGTGACGTCACAACGTATAAAGAGATAGTCCGCCATGAAGTTAAATTAGTGTCAATAAAAGCAGAAACATGTGACGTCACGTTCGAGATGCTCTCCCATGTGCTGTGCGATTCGATATTGTAATCGCTCTTTTTTTTTTTAAAGGAAGGAATGAAGTTTAGCATTAATAATGTTTTATCAATGTGTTTCTAATGGTGCATCACATGGACAAGTAAAATGATGCATATCCTTTTGACAAAGTCGATATTTTTGCAAAAATAGTGCATGTGGGAGAGCATCTCACACTATCAACTTCAAATAATATTGTAACTTTCTTATCCTATGTAACGGATTTTCATTAAACTTTCACATTATGTTTGTTTCATGTTTCTGCTTTTGTGAATTGCACCAATTGAATTTCAGGGTGGACTATTCTTTTAAACATTTAAAAAGATAATTTCTTTCTTAATTTTTACATCTTTGACGGCTTAATTAATTCACTTAATTTTATGTTTCTTTCATGTTACTGCTTTTGTTGAAACCTACTTAACTTCAGGGTCGATCGACATTCCCTTTAAAATAATTTGGAAATCACCACTTTTATAGGAGAGTTGGCAACTCCATTTCTCTCCTACTAGGCTCATCATTTTGAAGGTTTTGACGCGCCTATCCAAAATCTCCCATTAAACAACTGATTTTATAACTTTGTTCGCCAATTTTGAGTAGGACAACGCATGCACGCAGAAGTACACATTTTTTACAAATTTGTCATGTATATTGATGAATGTAAATGTTTGTATCAAACGTTTATCAAACTACCCGAAGTATCGATTTCTTACCTTATTTAGCCAAATATACTGACAAGATTGTGAGAAATAAGGTATGGGGAATATACTTTGGTGAGGCAGGCTATGCGATCGTGCTAGGATTATTCGCCCCTGCACTGATGACGTCACCGCCATATCATGTGAAATAGTAACAACAAGAACAACAGCAGCTGTATTATCGTGTTTCTCCAAATGTACGTGTATAACGTAAGGCGAAGGTGTACTTACACGCAGGTCAGGGCGCTGACATGTTTGTCTCGTTCATATTGTGTTTTGATAACATACATATTTTTCATTAATATGTAATCAATTTAGAGACTGCATTTGTATTATAATTAATTTGATAATTAAAAGTATAAATAGGATAAATAAATATAACAAAAGTATGCATATCAATACAACTTATATCATTTGGTTTGATATGGGTGGAAAATTCGCGAGTAGACGGGTTTCACACTTTACTTCCAGAGCGCATGTACCGGCGACCTATCGAGAACATTACTTCGCACACATTACAGCGGCGAGCCAGTCCAAAATGGCCCAGGTAACTGTTCGTTTGGCGGCTGCAGCAGCCAGGAGTTTATCGAGGCAAACTCCACAGGTAAAGTATTATCATCATTACAATCAATTCATCGAATTCAAATGTTTTTTAAGCTGTAATATTACATATTATGAGGAGAAACTCGTTTCAAAGTGAGGTCCTCGTCAAACATGGATCAACCTGTCCATGCAGCCAGCAGTGCAGTGCACAGTGTAAATGCAGTGGCAATCCAATGCAGCCAAGTGCGTTTGTGGGCATGGGAGTGGATGCGACTGAGTGCTTAAGAAATAAGTTCAACCTCATACCGGACTCTCCTTTTGTTTTTTGTTTTCTATTTGCAGTGATAAGATATGAACATCTCATTGCCAGGTTGAGAACTTGAATTTTTACAAATATTTATGTGGAGGATTTCTAATGAGAGCGTTTGGCAAGTTGCACCTCGAAAATTGAAAAATCTTTTTCAGGCAAATTGAGATAAAGTTCAAGGTAGGACAGTGTACCTTACTGATTAGTCAAGCTTTGCCCTTCTCAATTTCAAAAACAGTACTTCAAATCTTAACCGTCTACATTATAATTTGTTCACAAAGTTCCAATGAACATGCTGTGGAAATTCTATGTAAAACTGACTTGCAGTTTCACAACAATGGTGACGTCGATTTTGGTACAAAATGATAGAGAATTTCACACTTGTTTTGGTGGAATATTGTGTGGGGAAAAAGAAGGCTTGCACTGCGCATGCTTACTATATTATTTTCATTCATAAATCGGCTCTCGGCAGTGGCTGGATGACGTCATGTAATAAGCAAAAATGTACCTGACCGCTAGCGACCATCTGTTGTACACAATTTGTCAATGTGTTTGGGTCCTAATAGTACCAACCACGTTCATGACGTTATTCATATGAAAAGGTTCAAACTGCGCACACATTCCAAATTGGATTCCCATGGCTTTGCCATACACTCCAGCTCAAAAGGAATTGCCTTTGGCATCGCAAAATGGAAAAGGAAGGAGCCGCAGTTTTAAACCGCAGTATATTTTGTCCAGGTCAGCACATACCTGCTACATGTGTAATATACTTGCTGTATAAATACACATGTTCAGGTCCATAGGGAATTGTGGATATTGTGCACATAAATTGTGGTGACTTCATAACCATGAATTCTTGGACTATTTTAAAGTCTTCCCAAGATTCATACATTAATTCCATGCCCCCAAACCTTAAAAATAATATCAGCTTACCAATTCATTAGGAGAAAATCCAAGATTTATTCCCGTTCAGCTTATGTAGTAGCGTCTGCTCTTCGCTATGTTTACACGTCGAATGACTGTTATTAGCATACGAAAAGAAATTTCCACCGTGACTAGTCTTTATCAAAGTCTGATGGCATTATTAAGCTCTTAATTTGTAGAAGCTCATATGTCAAGTTTTGTAGCAGACAAAAAATAAAAACATTGTACCCAGGTTATAATGAACATTTACGTGTGTCATTGAATATGAATAAATAAAACTGCCACTTAATGAGATTTTGTCATTTATTTCTAAATTATAAATCGTAACAACATTTAAGCACAAATAATATCGCGAGGGCTATTGTGTGCACAGCCTGGATGTTTACAAACATGCTATCGGCACTTCTTTCGCTGAGCCAACTATCGTCTTCCCCGTTACGTGTCAAATAAGGGCTAGGGGGAGCTACGAACTTTTACACGAAATTTTCCTGAGGTTAGAAAGATGACGAGTCGTGAAACCTGATTAGCAAAACTACTTAGAATTGTGAGTAAAAGATTATGTCTTTCATTTTAATTTGCGAATCATATTCCAATTAGTGCAAGGAAGATGGCCTGCAAGTGATTTCATTTTATTTACGCAAATTAAATAGTTATGCGTATTTGAAATTACAGGCAGTTCTGCCTTACTTCGCACACACGGCCTATGGAGTTTGAAGCTGGTGGGTCAGCATGAAACATGATGCTTTAGCCTGAAAAGCATCATGTTTCATGCTGAACTGGACAAGATATACCGCGGTTTAAAACTGCAGCTCTTTCCCTTTCCCTATCCCCATTCCTTGGCTTCAAGCTGTAGTGTATGCGCGTCGGCTCACTTACCCTCGCTGTATCAAAACAGTTAGAGAATCTCACACATTTGATTGCGTGTCAGTGGAATTGATGCACATAGAAAAGACTGATCAAGGTTTATTGAGTTAATTGTGAAATCAGGTATTGATTAGCGGGTATGTTATTGATTGAAACATCGCATATTCAGATCAGATCATTAATCAAATGAATGTTGATTGAAATGGGCCCCGTTGATAATGTGCGATTATGTTTACACATTTTGCCTCATTTTCCCTTCAGAAATCCATTTTGTTTTAAAATTGCACATCCATCCTTCAACAACACACATTGATAACCCCCAATGTTTCTGCACCGTGAATAAAATTGATGCACATTTCGGAGCAGCGATGATAAATAAAATATGAATCTTGTAGAAGTCTTTGTAGAGGCAAAGTTTAATATAAAGAATGGTGATTCTTCCAAGTATTGAAGTTTTTAAATGTTATTGTTTTTATCCCATTTTTTAAGTCTCAACATTACTTTGTCAGCAGTTGGAGGCAAATTAATCATAAATTTATGGATGAACAGTGCTGAAGTACACATTAAAGTCATACAAGTATGGAGGTTTTTGGCAATTAATTTTGTGTATGTGTAATAGGGTAGAGGGCATACCACTCTTTTTGCCATTTCATTTTCTGTGAAATTACTAATGGTCACATTATTGTGTTCTGTTTCATTTCTCTACAGGTTGCGAAAAGATGTCTAGGTGCCGCATATGTATCTCACAGAAATGTCACAACTACACCAAGATCAAGTAAATTTCCTTTTTTAAGTGCATTTATTTTTTTGCAACTGTCTTCATTTTCTCATGAAATAAACCTTTTGAATATCACAGTTCAAGCACAGTTTGAGAGTAGAAACAGTCATTTTCAGTGTCATAGCTATAAAGTAGGAACCAATGTTCTTTTTGAAAGGCCATCTGTATTGATAATACAATTCTATTGGAATAGATGTGAGTTCAGTTCTGATCCCTACTAATGAAGGTATTCATACATAATACAATGGGATGGAGATTTGGTTATGCTGCTTCCAAAAAGTTCCTTTGTTTTTTGGTTGCCTGTCCTTCCAACTTGAAGCGAGCAAATCTGGTATGAGTATCTTGAGGAAAAATTATTCATATTATTTGTGATGAGACGCTAGTAGTTCAATTCTTGCGACCTCTGTCTGAACCTTTTCTATCTGACTTAACTTACCATAAGAAATGTTTAACAAGATATCAAACTGGGTAAACAATTAGAATATGAGCCAGAGCTGATGAAGGTAAAGAGTCCAGTTCAAATTTCTGCAATTCTGCATCCTAGCCTATTTCGAGGCCCAATTTTGAATTTAATTCAAGTGTATAAATTTATTTGTGCAAGATATTTCATTGCCAAATTGCTTTATGGTCGTTTTGTGTAATGTTTATGCTCATTTGTTGATAGGTGTTTGTTACATTGAAGAAATGAAAAGGATTAAAACCTATAGGCAAAATTATGTAATCCTGAAGAATTGCTCCCATATAAAAAAAAAAGAAGTTAGAGATGGCGAGTAACAAGTGTACCACTCTCTTGTTCGGCTTTTGTTTACAGGAGCGGCGGGGTCAGCAGAGGTGTCGAGTATCCTCGAGGAGAGGATTTTGGGACACACACCAAAGGAAAACCTTGAAGAGACAGGCCGAGTGCTCTCAATTGGTGATGGTATCGCTCGTGTGTACGGCCTGAAGAACATCCAGGCCGATGAAATGGTAGAATTCTCCAGTGGCCTCAAGGTAAGCCCAGATCCATCACTAGTTGTGGTTTGGTAATCCTGAATGCATTGTTGATAATTTTATGTCAATATCATCCACCTTTGAAGTACATAGCCATTTCTGTCCAAAAGTTTTGAAGCCTATGAATTTTAAGTTAGAAATATATGGTGATTATATTATGGATTGAAAAAATGGCACGTGACTTACTGTATTGTCTCTTAGTTTTGAGTAATGATGAAGGCCAAAGATATATAAGCATTTTTTTTTTTTTATAACATTGCTGTCGTTGAGACTAGATGTTTGAAAGAAACTAGTTTCTTGAAATATTGTTTCCTAACTCCCATACTTCCATTATTGTACACAGGGTATGGCTCTGAACTTGGAACCTGACAATGTTGGTGTTGTAGTATTCGGTAATGACAAGCTCATCAAGGAAGGCGATGTCGTGAAGAGGTCAGGAGCCATTGTAGACGTTCCTGTCGGAGAAGAGATCCTTGGAAGAGTTGTGGATGCTCTGGGAACACCCATTGATGGAAAGGTAAAGAGTAAATTAGGTCACAACAGCCTTTGATAGTCAGAAACAAATGTTTTAAAATGATGCAGTAAATGTGAAAATGTGGTTATTCAGTCCATTATCACAAATGGTTAAAAAAGAGCTATTTCAGTGACAGTCCAGCTAATGACAATGTACAGTGGTCACTATTGAAATGCATTTCTCAAGCATCTTGTTGGGGTTTTGCCATTCATGTATAACGGCACAAATTCTCTTGTGTTCATATGTGTGCTGTAAAAAAAGAAAGAGGTATTAGAATAATTGTGAAACATGGTTGTACAATGCATTATCACAAGCATTTCATCACTATACAGTCAATGATGGCCCAGAAAATGATATGAAGTACGCACTATAAAAGTATTTCTCTAACATCTTTCCAGTGTTGTGCCATTCTTGCATCATTGCGCAATACTCTCCTATTTGTATGAGTGATATGAACAGAAGAAAAGGGTATTGATATTAAATCCTGCCTTGGATGTTTTATTTTGATTATAGGGCCCACTGGGCACTGAGCAGCGTGCCCGTGTAGGCACCAAAGCCCCCGGTATCATCCCACGAATCTCTGTGCGTGAGCCTATGCAGACTGGAATCAAGGCCGTGGACAGCCTGGTGCCCATCGGCAGAGGCCAGCGAGAACTCATCATTGGTGACAGGCAAACTGGGTCAGTTACAACAGGGTGTGGGATATATTGCGCATACATGCTATTTGAAGCCTTCAGACCTTCATCATGAAGTGGCTAAGGGCATGCGTGACTTATGTCCAAGGATTTATGGAAACTAATGTAGTATGGGAATTGGTGGATGGTTTGATTTCCAACTGAATGCGTGATGCTGATGGAATGTAAGAATTCTGTATGAATTGAGTTATTCCACAGTATAGACACACTTTCTCACTAAGATTTATGACCTAATGTAAGTTAACCTTATTTTCATAGGTTTGTAAATGCATTGAGATCTAATCTTGGAAGTAATAACTTGGTAGTTGTTTTTCTTATTTAAAAAAAAATAAACAACTATTTCATTTTAAATCAAAATACACATGAATCTGGTTTATTTGAACACCTTTTGCATTGTAGGTAATATGCTGCTTTACCACATATTCGAAAATGTAACTTTAATGTTAAATGCCTGTGAATATTAATCAATAGGCCCCTCTGAAAAATGCTAAATGAGGTATTGCCCTTGCCGAGCAAGAAAAAGAATGTAATTTCTTAAAACGTACAATTTTTCGCATTGTTACCATTTACAAGAATAGATATGTTTTTCTCAGGGGAAAGAACATACCATGAACACCACTTGAGAAATCAATATTTTTTTTGTGTAAAATACTGACTTTTTTCCATCCAATCATCATTTTGCTGTACTGCAGCAAGACCGCCGTTGCCATTGACACCATCATCAACCAGAAGAGGTTCAACGATGCCGCTGACGAGAAGCTCAAGCTGTACTGTATCTACGTTGCCATCGGGCAGAAGAGGTCAACAGTCGCCCAGATTGTCAAGAGGCTACAAGACTCTGGTATGTGATGAAATGTGACTTTATGGGATCATACATTTTAATCAAAACTAAGAGAAAAGAGATAATATGTGAGTGATAAGTAATTTAATTTGGGTTCCTACATCTCATGTGAATATTTGTGATGTTGGTCTCTTATGCATTGTCATGTTTATGTTGCAAATTCTTGCAATCCATACCAGATTGACTGTAGTGATTGTTATAACTAGGTCTAGGTCAGTATTACTATTTACTTAACCCTCTCAATAGCAGTCCAAGAAGAGCCCTTTGAATATTTCACATTTCGTGCACCTAATGGGTTGGGAAGATAAACATAACTTGATCATTGGTGTGATAAATTGCGTTGGCAACTGTGTGGATTGTCCAGTCAGTTACATATTGGCACTGCAATGGTCTTCCCCTGCTTGATCCCCTCCAGACGCCCTGAAGTACACAATCATCGTGTCGGCCACTGCCTCCGATGCCGCCCCCCTGCAGTACCTGGCCCCCTACTCTGGCTGTGCCATGGGAGAGTACTTCCGTGACAATGGCAAGCACGCCCTCATCATCTATGACGATCTCTCAAAACAGGTCAGTTGTAGAGCCTATGCATGAAAGTTTCAAGGTAGAGTGAGTCAAGGTGGTGAAAGTGTACAATGGTTCCAGTGGGTCATTATTGTCCAGCTCAGACATCACTTATACTGAGTAATGCTAATGATAAAAAAATTGAAGAAAATGTAACATATAAATACATATCAGGCATTCAAAATTAAATACAGATGCAATATGAAAATACAGATTAATAAAGAACAGATGCGACAAGAATATTTTTCAGTGATTACAATTACATGTGCTTCAAACAAGACGTAGGCTGATATAGGGGTATTATTTCCTAGCAGTACTTGCAGTATTATGTTCCACATTTTGTCTTGGGAAAGTAGTATAGCATATCTTGAAAAGTGCAACATCCAAGAGAAAAAAGTGTTTCTCTCATTTTAGCTGCTGCTATGTGAAAGTTTATATTTTACCTCAGTATTTTGTTGAATTGTATAGTTGGTATTTTATATTCAAGATGTGACATTTATTGCAGGTATAATCATAATCCTATTCTGATAATTGTATTTTTTTTTTTGCCTTTTCCTACATTGTGAATGTAATGTGAATAGAGCAGAAAAAACATTGGGAAGGGTAAAAATGAATTATCTCCAAACCTTTGTGTTGCCCATCCTTGTCGGTGACAGGCCGTAGCCTACCGTCAGATGTCCCTGCTGCTGCGTCGTCCCCCTGGTCGTGAGGCCTACCCCGGAGACGTCTTCTACCTTCACTCCCGTCTGCTGGAGAGAGCAGCCAAGATGAACCCAGACTTCGGTGGTGGCTCCCTCACCGCCCTGCCCGTCATTGAGACTCAGGCTGGTGATGTGTCTGCTTACATCCCCACCAATGTCATCTCCATCACAGACGGACAGGTAAACTGAAGTGTCTTGCTTTTAGTGTCCTTGCATTGGCAATGACCAACAGCATAGATGTGATAATTTGCAACTGGGAAATGTGGAATATTTTGGTTGAAAACTTACAAGAAAAATTTGAAGTACAGACTTTTGGTCATGAAACAATGTAGTGTCTCGAAGAAATGACTAGATAAAGGATATTAGGTCATGATATATTTCCTCAGTTTAAAAAGAATAACTGGTTACAAAGCGTTCCAACTCGTAAAATGTGTGCCATTCAACAGTCACGTTTTACCTTATTTAATTCGCAGATCTTCTTGGAGACCGAGTTGTTCTACAAGGGTATCCGCCCCGCCATCAACGTTGGTCTGTCTGTGAGCCGTGTCGGCTCTGCTGCCCAGGTCAAGGCCATGAAGCAGGTCAGTCTAACTCGCCCTCGGAATCACAGAATCAGACCGTCCAACACAATTTGGCCAGGATTTATTGAAGGGTGGACATTTTTATTTTGTGACTTATTATGTCACCAACATTTGTATCCTAGATTCATGTTGGTAGCTTGCTAGTGAGGTGCTTTGGAGAAAGGTTGCTATGCAATTTGATGTTGTCTGACAGGTTTAGGAGGGTGCTCAATTGGTGATTGTTTCATTAATGTTAATTTGGCTGAAGAATAAGTGTGGCTAAAGTTTTGCAAATGTTCTCATATAAATGAACAGAGATTTGTCAATACGTGTCATTGAATACAGGCCTCCTTACTTACGACGATTGCAATGATTACTGATGGTTAGTTTTTTGTTACCTTTGCTCATCAAACGATGTGATTCAATTTCAATCATTATTTTAGGCTTGAGGCAAACAAATATAGAAGGAATTTTGACAATGTTTGTGCTTGAGGGCATAGGCATACCAGTGGGCATTCACAAGTTGTAATTGCGTATTGGTTTGTGAAATCGTTTGGTAATGCGATGGCTCTTTCTAATATATTTTTGGTACAGGTTGCTGGATCCATGAAGCTGGATTTGGCTCAGTACCGTGAGGTGGCTGCCTTTGCCCAGTTTGGTTCTGACTTGGACGCTGCCACTCAGAACCTGCTCAACCGTGGAGTCCGTCTTACCGAGCTCCTCAAACAAGGACAGTACAGTAAGTCACATCTCTTGTTCAATTTAAAACGTGAAGAATCGCAAATTGATTCTCAGCTCACACTACTTTATCGAGCTGTAGCACACCCAGATGACCACAGAGGTTCACTCAATGATAGCGTGTGGCATTTTCATTGCACCTATTTCCTTGAGCCAGTCCAAAAACTCATGTTTTGTGTTAAATCTCTAATGAAGGAATTTTTGTCAGAGATCCATTATTTCCATTTTTTTTTGTTCCTTAAATAATTATCAAAAATTTTTAATCGTAGGCAATAAGGTTAAACTGTGTCATCTCTTCTCCGCCTTCCCACCTGCCAGCTCCCATGGCTGTGGAGGATCAGGTCGCAGTCATCTTCGCCGGCGTGCGTGGCCACCTGGACAAGCTTGACCCATCCAAGGTGACAGCCTTTGAGGAGAAGTTCATCGCTCACATCCGATCCAGCCACCAGTCCTTGCTGGACACCATCCGCACCGAGGGCCAGCTCAGCCCGCAGACCGAGGAGACCCTCAAGGACATCGTCCTCAAGTTCCTCGACAGCTTCGAAGCCTAAAGCAGTCGGGCCGGCCAACCCCTCCACACCCCTCCCTTTCATGGGGGTTTCCCCCAAAGGAGAGCAAGACCAAAACATGTCTCCATGCTGGGAATACCCTCCATCCTGGGAGTTAATATTACAATTGTGTATGGATTGTCTGATATTTTCATAGTTCTTATTGTGCAGGCCTATTACCATTCACAAACAAGGTCAGATATATTCTGTGAATTGCAACTTGATTCCATTTGTAGCTTTATGAAAGTTTACTGGGAATGGGTATTAGTCTAGCTTGTTTCGCAAGGAAAATACGAGCAGGGCGCTGTCTGTTCATGTTGCCGTGAATTTGTTTGAGCAAAATGTGTACATTTATAGAGAATCAGATATTTAACAATTAAAAACACACTAAGTCATTTGAATGATTTATCATTATGATTCAGAACAGCCTTGAAACATGAGGTTTAAGTTGCTGTATTTGGTGACTGAAATGTCAAACTATTTTCCAATCCCTTTTAGGTATTTGAAAGTGGGATTATTTTGAAAGCTCAAGACACATTATGAAGCCGTGTTTCAGGGCTAAACACATTCACACAGTAAATGATGTATTTCTGTTCCTTGCTCGAATGTATTTCCACCACATGTGTGGTTGGATATGTAGTGTGAAAATGTCTGGACACTGCTGTGTACTGTACAGCTTCACCTAATAAAAGAGATTTATGATGGAAATGTGATGTCTATCTTTGTATTTCATGCAGTGTTCATCCATGTGTCTGAAATTGAATGTCCAATATGTGTTGATGTCCTTGCAAAATTACATGTACAATCCACCCATATCTTACAATACTAAATGCAATTATTTTGGGGGGATTATGTAAAAATGAACTTGTGCCTTTGGTATCCGTGGCATCCACTTTAACATCGCTGAAATCTCCACTGGTTAGAGAAGTCGCACTAGCTACTTTTTGTCTCGCCCACCGGAGGTGAAGGCGAGACTAAGGGATCCAAATGGCGTCCGTCCGTCGTCTGTCACAAATGTTAAAGTTTACCTGCAAGACTCTCTTTTGACAAATAACTTCACATGGGTTGCTTGGATTACAACCTAACTTGGGTCATAGATGCACTGGGGGTACCTTCATGTTATGGTACCGTTGGAGGTCACAGGATAAGGTCAAAGGTCATTTGAGGTCATACGTTAAAGTTTACCTGCAAGACTCTCTTTTGACATATAACTTCACATGGGTTGCTTGGATTACAACCTAACTTGGGTCATAGATGCACTGGCGGTACCTTCATGTTATGGTGCCGTTGGAGGTCACAGGATAAGGTCAAAGGTCATTTGAGGTCATACGTTAAAGTTTACCTGCAAGACTCTCTTTTGACAAATAACTTCACATAGGTTGCTTGGATTACAACCTAACTTGGGTCATAGATGCACTAGTGGTACCTTCATGTTATGGTGCTGTTAGAGGTCACAGGATAAGGTCAAAGGTCATTTGAGGTCATACGTTAAAGTTTACCTGCAAGACTTTCTTTTGACAAATAACTTCACATAGGTTGCTTGGATTACAACCTAACTTGGGTCATAGATGCACTGGGGGTACCTTCATGTTATGGTACCGTTGGAGGTCACAGGATAAGGTCAAAGGTCATTTGAGGTCAGGGATACAATTCTTTTGCGTAGCAACGGAGATCGCGATATTTCTGGTTATTTTCGCAAGTGGGCGAGACACAATATTGCTAATGCCTTGTTTACAAAGATGACCCAAATTAAGTACACTAGGAAATTTAAATAAGGGATGGACTTACAGCACAGGGCAACCTTTACAACAATAACTAGAAATATTCTGTACAAGTATAACGTCTCTCGTTTCATGTATAACGGAACAGACTAATTTCTGACATAGGTGTCATTTCTGTTGCTAACGTTTTGAAGATAAATTTGTTCCAGTGGGATTTTGAAAGTACAGCACATCACACATACATGCATACATCATGGATACCATACACGCAACACCTTGTCCTACTGAGCAAACAAACTTCATCATAGTCATGCTCAATCAATCAGCATCAATCTTTGTCAATGTTAGTGGGCCAATGAATTTGTTTACAGCCCATATTTAATTTTGACAATTATGTCACTGGCCATATTTCATATAGGTTTCCAATTGTAATTTGTCACTAATGACAAATGCCATGGCTATAAATGATTTCTCGCTTGATGGGTTCCTTCCATGATAGTTATTCATGGTTTGTTTTCAGCAATTGAAAATCCATATACACTGTACATAATCCTTGACTCCTTCACATTCCTGTTATACAAATCGTTAATTATACTCCTTGTTTATTTCGCTCTCACATTTGTATGTAGTCCACACATAAACACAGACATACGGAATCGATGACAATTGTGTATATATGGATACAATTTTAATACAAAAATAAATCTTTTTGATGCTCATGGTAGTGAAACTAGATTAACATTATGGTTGCACTGCACTATGGGCTAACTACAAGGACTGTGTAAAGTCCACTGCAACTCATTTATTGATAACAATTCATAGCAATTCAAAACAGTATTGGAAGGATGCATGTTCAGGAAATTGATCATGAATTTGGCGAAAATGCTCAATCCCAAAATACTACTTTCAGCGAGAAATCTGAGAATAGACCATTTTCGTTATGTATGCACATTTTTTCACTTCATTCAAACAATATGTTAATGATGGTAACCCCAAACAGTAGCAACCACTGATAGATTGAGAGTGTGTTCCACCCTTTGAAAGGGAATTACTAGATACAGGTGATTGTAATATCATGTTACTACATATGTGTGAATACATTACAAAAATGGCTTATCCTTTGGAAATGCATTAAGATCCTGTAATGCAAAACAAGCCTCCAACAAATGTTTACTAAGAGAAAGTAGCTGACAAAGTTCTGCGAGTGCACTCGTGTATCAGTGCTAGCACAGACCCTACAGACTACCAAATTTCAGAAATGATCTCATAGCAACCAGGTAGTGGAGTTCTTGGCCAAGGTCCTGGTAAATCACATCTCATGGCTTGAATTTCTTTTTCCTCTTCTTTAAGATGTCATTCACAGTGCTCCTGGATAGAGATAGAAGGATGGGCAAAAGAGAAGTGGTATTAAAAATGACATGCTACATGAAACACAGCACCAAGTAATACATGTGCAGTAAATAACAAAATTAATACATGTTTATAAGATATTGGGCAGTAAGAGTTTGGGTTTGTAAAGATTGCATCAGTTATAAAGATTGCATCAGTTAATAGTTTTTAACATTTTTCTCTTTCTCTGATTGTTAAAACATATCATATATACCGGTTCTTCCATTGTTATAAATATTTTATAAAGAGTACCAGTATATTTTTTTTATTACTTTGTAACCAAAAGTACAGTAGAGCTCGAGGTAAACTTCCCACCTTACTGCAATGTAGTCTAATTGTACAGCCAATCACTGTGTGAGCACATACTGAACTGACAACATTGACTACAACTGTTTGCAGTCATGCTAGAAAGAGGAACAGGGCTGGTATTTCATTGAATACTTGGATAAGTACATGGTTCTCAGCCCATCAAGGAAATCAGGGAAAATGATTTTACTTTTTTCCAGTTGGGGAAAAGTCAGGGAATTTTGATTGTCCCCAAATTGAAAGTATTAAGTCAGACTCTGTTATATTTTACACATGCCTATATAATAGTACAAATTAGTTTTACAATACAGTGTTTTATACTGCAACAACAAAGAACACATGTGAAACTCGAAATGAGTTGAGATAATTATCACAGAATTTTGAGATTTCATCAGGGAAAAATCAAAGAATCTTGTTTTCTTGAAATGCTGGGAACCCTGAAGTATTGTATTTACTTAGCACTTGGCCTGGCTAAGTATTTTACTCCAGCCAAAAACAGAGAATACTTCTGGCTGAAGTATTTGATTGAATACCGGCCTTCGCGATTAGAGAGAGATAAGGGACACACATGCATTGGGCAATAGAAGAAAAACTAACCTGTCGTTGCTCCTCTTGCGGTCATGGAACCAACCGCCACCAGACCCGTGGCTGGACTCTGCTGCCCGATCCCTCCCGTCATGATGAGACTGCCTCCCACCCTTTTGATGTTCATGGCCGTAACCACGGTGATGAGAGGAGGAGGATGAAGAGGAGCGGTGCTGCTGTCTCTGGTAGCTGAGATGGGGCGACTGGACAAGCTCGGGGGGCAGGACCACACCCAAAGGCTTCAGGGCGTGGGTGAACTGCAGGAAGAGCTGTGCAGTGTCTAGTCAAGGAATAACTCTGACTTTAATAAAGGTGAATTTATTTGTCATTTCAGTAACATTTTCCATAAAATAGTAATAGTAAAAACATGATTATCAGCTCTTAATGTGCCAGGCATGAATTGATTCACAAATAATACTCACAATGCCCCATTGTGCTTTATTTTTGGAGGCTAATTCCCCCCCCCCCCCCCCCCACTCTCGTCACCCCCATAGGCTCATAGCCATCGTCAAAATTCAACATCCTCTCTCAAACCTGCATCATTATCTTTCTGCATCTGAACAGTCATGTTTGAAATTTGTCTAAAAACACTGATTCGTGCTGAAGAAAAAGTCCACGAATTCTTCCTAATATTACGATCATATACCATGTATGTTAGAAAAGGATATTTTTGTTGTTATTGTTGATGAAGGTCATTGCTGTACCGGCTGTGCCAAGGCGACCTGTTCTCCCAATCTGAAAAGAGAAAAAAATATAAGATTCAATTATCAAGTATTTAAAAATAGGGTGGCCCATTTGCCAATGTCATGAGAATGAGGTTCTTAGTAACATTATACATCATACTGCTACTGATCGATGAATTGTTACCTAGATGGGCCTCTGAGAAGTAAGACTACCATGGGCCACCAACCTGATGAATGGACTCCTCCACAGAACATGTCAAAGTGCTGGTACAGGCTTCAAATATTGAAACTTGTGTACTTTCTTAAATAATCCAAAAACTGTGAATGAGCTTCTATATAAAAGCACACAGGAATTTGTTGACCATGTGTTTGGTAGATGACCCTGTGAGAAGATAGACTAAATCGTCTCCCAACCTGATGAATGTACTCCCCGACGGAGCCTGGCATGTCAAATTGATGGTACAGGTTTCAACTAGTGTACATTCCTGCTCATAAAGACTAAGAATGAGCTTCTAAGTAACAGCTTACTGCTACTGATCAACTAGGCATTACCTACACCTGACGCCGCACATTGGAGAATTTAGAATAACGTGGACTCACCTGATGAATATACTCCTCGACGGAACCCGGCATGTCAAAGTTAATGACCAGCTTGATCCCAGGGATGTCAATGCCCCGTCCCAGCACCCCCGTACTGACCAGGACATCGTACGCCCCCTGACGGAACCCCTGCAGTACCTGACTGCGCTGGCTCTGAGGTTTGTCTCCGTGCAGGGAGGCTGTACGTAGGTCACAACTCTGGATGGGTGAATCAACAGATACATGGTCATATTGATGGATAGATGGATTGACAGATAGTTAAATAGATAAATTGATAGAAAGATAGACATATAGCTACGCTGACTCTACGGTTTGTCACCATGAACGGAAGGTCTGCACAAGTCACATCTTTTGGTAGGTGGAAAAACAGATACATGGTCGCATTGATGGATAGATGGATTGACAGATAGTTAAATAGATAAATTGATAGAAAGATGGACATATATAGACAGATAGCTACACGGACTCTAGAGTTTGTCACCGTGAACGGAAGGTCTGCACAAGTCACATCTTTTGGTAGGTGGAAAAACAGATACATGGTCGCATTGATGGATAGATGGATTGACAGATAGTTAAATAGATAAATTGATAGAAAGATGGACATATATAGACAGATAGCTACACGGACTCTAGAGTTTGTCACCGTGAACGGAAGGTCTGCACAAGTCACATCTTTTGGTAGGTGGAAAAGCAGATACATGGTTACATTGATGGATAGATAGATGGATCGATAGATGGATAGAAAGATACCGGTCGATAGATGGATAGAAAGATACCGGTAGATAGATAGATGGTTTGTGAGACATTTTTAAGAGATAGAGTCATGATTGTGCTATCAACATCTACCAGTAAGCTTCTTCCATGTAAATATATTTCGCTCAGTCTCCTCTCCCCTCTCTCTCCCTCTGTCTCTCTCTCTGTCTGTCTGTCTGTCTGTCTCTCTGTCTCTCACTCTCTCCTTGTCTCTCTATCATTCTCGTCATCAGCACTTTCCTTCTTGACATACCTTTTCCACAGCCTGTGCCAGGAGATCCGCTCCCATCTTGGAGTCAACAAACACAATGATAGGAGGCCTGAAATCAAACAATCATACCAAGCTAACAATGAGTACTCTTCAAATGTGTCAGTTTTCCAAATTCTCCTTCCTCATTTTACAATGAGTTATACCATGATTTTGCAAAAAGTGGCGGAACATTTAAACTTTCTTAATTCACATCTCCATAGTGAAGTGTATTTTGATAGGGAATAAATCTGGTGAATGCTTCTACAAATAGTACTGTTCTGTTATCATTATCACCAGCTCTGATTGCCATTTAACCCATAATATAATCTGCTTTTTTATAGCACTCATAGTGTTATGAATTATTATTCTGGCTATAGCCAAGCCAACAAAAGAGAAGTAGTAGTTTTGCCTGAAGGCATGTGGACCTATTTGCTGTTTCAACATAAAAACAAAAGAGTGAAAAATTGCAAAAAAATAACACAAAGGAAATCCAATCATTAATCACAGCATTCGGTTAAACAGATGAAACAAAGTAATTTCTTCAGAAATATAAGACGACCTTTGCCCCCATCTTCACCTGAAGTGCCTGGAGTCTTGGAGGATGGCAAAGAGCTTCTTCTTCTTGGAGGGCTCTTCCACCCACAGGATGACCTGCTTGACCGAGGCGCAAGGGGTGCTGGGCTAGGGGCGCAACAGCAATGATTATATTAACTCTCTCAGTCCCATAGGCCATAAAAGGTGTTATATTGGACATAGGAACATCAAGACTGGCATTGAGAGGGTTAACCCGCTCCTTACTGCCTTTTCTCCACTCAGATACTGAGCAGTGCGACTCCCGTACAATCTGCTGTATGGACAATGGATAACTAGCTTAGAATAAAACTCCAAATTCCTCATGCAGCACAATTAAGCCACACTCCTTTGGTTACTGCAGTTAGGTGGAAAATGTCAACATCCTAACTGGACCAGAGTTCACATAGCCAAAGTTCACTCCAAATTCCTTACAGAGCACAATTAAGCCTCACTCCTTTGGTTATTATTATTATTATTATTATTATTACTTTATTTCGCAAACATGTGCATAAAAAACATACAAAGATATACATATACATACACAAATTCAATATATTATACACAAAGACAAAACAAACCATAAAAATGCCTTGCCACTTCCACTACCCCACTCCCCCCAATCCAAAAATTAGTGGTCCATCCCTACTACAAAACAGCATCTAAAACTTCCACCCCATATTACACATATATCCAACTTAACCCACATGCTATCCAACTAATCCCCTCCCCCCCTCCCTCCCCCAATTAATCAAGAACCTTCAGAGTCCACCAACCAACCCAGGCAAGATAGGGAGACAAAGAAAGAAAAAAAAATACATGTACATGTAGAAATATACATAACAAGAGCAGAGGTCATCCCGGCCCAGAAAGCTCGTGGGGACAACAGCCAAACCACAACCACAGCAACGCGCTGCACCTGGTTTCTCCATTGCCCACACATACCTCTAGGCCAGGACGACCTCACACCTCATGATTTAAAATAGAAAATGTAGAAATTCCACTGCTATTGTATTAACACCAATCGCATCTACACACCCCAAGCCCACCAGCACAGACGACGCACTAAGGGCAGCCAACCAACCCAAGGAGGGGCCACGCCCACCACCCCACTTCTTCTAGTACAACGTAGAATGCCAAACACGGCCCATCCCCGAACCAGGCAACAGCCCCCCGTACGCCACCCTTACAAGCAAATTGGAAGATGCCCCAATACGACCCATGAAACTAAAAATAGACTTTCTCATATACTCCCCGAAGCTCGGAAGACCAGCATTTACAAACATTTCACTGGCACTGCAATACCGTGGTTTTCCTAACAACATACGTAAAGCGTTATTATAACACACTCTTAAGGAGTCGAAATTTTTCTTTGTAAAATTACTCCAGAGGGAGCTACAATAAAAACTTATGCAATAAGATCTAAAAAGATAATACTTAATCTCAGTTGTACATTTCGAAAATTTGCGACTCAATACATTCGCTCTAATACAAAGTGAACGATACTGCCTTTTTATGTCTTCATCATCAGATAAATTATCACAAATTGTATGACCTAAATAATCAGTCCTGGCAACGAAATCAAGTTGTTTACCACACAGCAAAATTTTGGGTTCTCGTATAAATTTTCGACATTTTGGAGTAAAAGTCATACACATACTCTTCTTCGCATTAAAAGTAATATCGTGATCTTGGGCATAAGACTCGCATTCTTCAAGTAAAGCTTGTAATGCACTGACTGATGGAGCAAGAACAACCATATCATCAGCATAACTTATATTATTAAACTTTACACAATTGTATTCACAACCAAATCTGCACTTCCCTAACTTAATATTGAGGTCATCAACGTAAATGTTGTATAACAAAGGGGACAGGACGCCACCTTGTCTCACACCATTACTTACTGAGAATTCAAAAGAGATACAGGTTCCCCATCTGATAAAAAATCTCTGATTCGAGTACCAGCATATGAGGACTCTAATAATGTCAACATGAATATTCCTGTTAATAAGTTTCTTAAATAATGTCCAATGACAAACTTTGTCAAATGCTTTAGATGCATCAAGAAAACATGCATAAACAGGACTACCATTGCGATTATAATAATCAATTACCTGCTTCAGAATAAAAATACACATATCAGTTGAATGTTGAGATTTAAAGGCAAACTGGCGGTCGTCTGTACCCAAACCATCACAACAAAAATCAATAAGCAAATATTCCAGTAATTTAGATGAAATACATGCCAGAGCAATCGGTCTATAGTTGCTCATAGCTGTTACATCACCTGTTCTACATTTCACTATAGGAACCAGAATGACTTTTGTAAGTGATTCTGGAACAAAACCATGGCGAATCATTGCATTAAAACACAGAGACAACAAAACATTAACTCTATCGCTTGAAAAAATAAAGTGCTCCGCAGCGATTTGATCAAAACCTGCTGCCTTTCCACGCTTCAATTTCAGAACATGATCCTTAACCTTTTGGTGAGTAATACAAGGTAACTTATGAGCAGTACACTTATTATTCTGAATATGTTCATTAACCACATTTTGTTCTGAAGTGTTTTTTACACTATTAAAAAGGCTTTCATAATGCCTAGCCCACATTTTACATATTTCATCATCTCCAGTAGCATTCTCTATTACATTTGTAGATGATATTTTGTCACTGGACTGCTTTTTGATACCAGGCCAAAATTCCTTGTAGTTTTTACCATTAAAAGAAACAGCAAGTGCATCAGCACGGAAATACTCATCATTAAGCTTACATGCTTTCAATGCTGAAAAAAAATGGGCCCTTGTAATCTTCATGGCATTAAATAAAGGGCCAAATCTTGGCTTTCCATTACTACTCCAAAGTAAAAAACTTTCTCGAGCAATCTCATGCAAGTCCTTCACATGATCATTCCAACCAGGAATTATTTCAAAATTTCTACTCTTGACTTTACAAAAACTAATGTCAGATGCTTTCATGAGAGCACGAATAATATTGTCATACATTTCAGAAATATCATTTTTGTGTCTTATACAGTCACATCCCTGAACGTTACAGGTAATTGCATCTTGATTAAATTTAATATCACCAAGGAAAACATCTGTAAGATTTTGATATAAAAGGATATTATCCTCAGTAACTTTATCCCATTTCACATTAAAAGTAGGATCATCACTTCTACGTTCTTCAGGAATATGATCAAATTGGTTCTTAAAAAGAAAAGTCAGTGGTAAGTGATCAGAACCAACATAATTAAAATTAACCTGGAATTGACTCAATCTCATATTTACAGCTGATGAAGATAAAACATGGTCCAACCAGCTGGTTGTACCATGAGTATCACTCACATAAGTAAAAGTATCAGAATCAATGCCCATTTTTTCAACATCAGATATATGCAGATTATTTTCGTTACAGAAGCCGAGTAGCTCTTTACCAAATAATTTCCGCATATCAGCATTAAAATCACCAGTAACTAGAATATTGCTAGAAGCAAAGTCAGATGCAATGCAATGAATTTTACCCAAATAATTAAGATATACATCAAGATTATTACCAGTGTCATATGGCATGTATGCATTAATTAACAGTGTACTTTTATTCAAAGGCCTTCCAATCACAATTGCAATCAGCCTGGAATCATTACAGTTGAACGTCTTAATAATTCCCTGAAGAGATTTCCGAAATAAAATTGCAACACCACCAAAAGGTCTACCTGTCAATAGTTTCATACTATCTATTGCTGACGAGGCAGTGCATTCAAACTCGGGATGACACTGACTAATTAGGTAGAGTTCTTCATTTGTTAACCAATGTTCCTGTATACAAACAATATCACTTTCATTACACAGTTCGTATATTTCCTTTACCCTAGACTTAAAAGATCTACAATTAAATGTCGCAATACGCAGTGAGGTAACTTGCCTATGACTCTCCGTTTTGGGGATTTCGAGGCTCGTAGAATTTTCTAACAATCGTACCATTAGGCCAGTTTTTCGGTTCATACATTATAGCCCGCACTTTCTCATTGTTTTCAACAGTAACTTCAAATGATGAACTGTTCGCTATTTTACACGGAAGCTTTCTTATGGTTGTTTCAAGATTGTGGTCTTTCTGAAGATACAGTTTTACGTCCTCGCAAGATGTTTCATCATCAAGATTACCAATATATATCCTGAGTGGAGGGGGTGGTCTACCCTTCAGGGATAGCCCTGTACCTGAACCTTTCGTGACCTTTTTTACAGGATTTTTCCTCACGCGCGATTTCAACTTCACTTCAGTCCACTCACTGGTATTAGCACTGCCCGATACGGCACCATCTGCACGGTCACTACAACGCATTTCCTGCTTGGAGGGGGGTTTTCCAGTCTTGGTAGGACTCGTCGGTTTCACAGCTGACTTTTGCGCAACAACATCACAGTAGGTCTTTGTGTTGGCCACAGGAGCAGATAGCACAGGTTGTTGCACCTGTGATTTTGTATCCACCATTCGTTCAATACGGGCTCTCTCACTTTCTGCTTTCAGCATATCTACTTTCATAGTTGCAATTTCTGTTTTCAACTTCTGTAGTTCTCTAAACAACAGCGTCCCATCAATTTTATCAACCGGAACAAACGGAATTTTCGATAAGTCTGCAGTGACAAAGATGGGTAGTTCATCTAGTCTAGCACCAACCAGAAATGTGATCATATTCATTAACATTCCGTCAGGCTTCCTTGACTTTTTCATCACTTCATTGTCAGCATCATTTATACATTGACACAAAATGTCCTTCGCAGCTTTAATTTCACCCGAGTCGAAACTATCCAAACAGATTTTTTGCAACTGATCAACCGTCATACTGCCCACGTTGTTTACAATAAAGCACAGCAGCTCATTTATGACAGGGACCTTATTATCCCCCACACCAGGCACCATAGTGGAGAGTCCACTCACCAACTAGCAATTAAAACTCACACGAAACAGTTGGTTCTGATCGTAGTACAGTATTCAGTCATCACAAAAGTAAAAGCCAGTTCGCAGGCGCGGTCTGTGTGACCAGGTAAGCACACATAAATATGAATAGCTGGGACCAGTATGACCACAACGGCATGTACGGCTGGCATTCACTTCAGTTAATTATGACAAACCTCAGGTTAATTCACCGTTCATTAACGCCCAAATGAAGAGCTGACGATCATCGTGGATTTCCTCGGCTTGCAATATGAACTAAAGTTGCCCAACTGATGAAAATTAGTCAATAAGAAGCTTTCTACACTGCACAAATATCTCCAACACGTCAGACACGTCGAAGCGCCCGTTTAACTCGACAAATTATTGCAGTTCTGTGGAAAATGCTGACATCCTAACTGGACCGGAGTTCACATAGCCAAAGTTCACTCTAAATTCCTTACAGAGCACAATTAAGTCACATGCATTTGGTTATTGCAGGTCTGTGGAAAATAACAATATTCAATTGCACAAAGTAACACAAGAGTGAATATGTTGAAATGCAATTTTGATCAACAAGACAAATTCAACAAGACAATAACAAATTCAACAAGACAAAAGACTAACTGGAAACGTTACTCTCTTGAATAACAAAATGAAATTGAATAAAGTTAACACAAGAGTGACTGAGTTGAAATGTTGATTTTAGATTTTGATGAACAAGACACATCCAACTGCAATGGATTAATGAAGATTTGTTACAGCTCACAAATGTGTGGTTCCAGTATTGTAGGTATATTCATGTTTATGTCATGTAATTTTATGTTATGTTTATGTATGTTTGTGTTAATGTTGTCCATGTTTATTTTTGTTGCATTCATTTTTGTACATAGACCAGAGGAAGAAGAATTTCCTGTAAAGGAAAAAAGATTTTCTGTTCTATATAATGTATACACCATCTATTTTCGTGAATCAGGACTTCGACAACTTTGCGAGTGGTTAAATTCAAGATCGTGGAGTACTAATACGTGCACGTCATATTTTTGCGTGCTGTTAAATTCGCAAATAGCACCTGACTCGCGAAATTCACAAAAATAAACCCCTGTGAAATATATGGCATAAACAGTACTATACTTACTGTGCCCACTGAGATGAAGATGGGGTTGTTGAGTAGAGACAGGGCCAGCTTCTCGATGCTAGGTGGGATGGTTGCCGAGGTGAGGATGGTCTGGTGGTTGTCAGGCAGGTGTACCATGATGTCATAAACCTGGACGAGGCAGCAGAGGAAGGCACCAATGTGAAAATATATGAATGTCAGTGTCTGTTGCATTTCAGGATCAACTGTAAAGTCCTGGGGGGTGTTTCACAAGATGTGCTTAAATTAAGGACAAATTTATGCACAACAGTTCATGAGTACCAAATCAGATTTCTATGATTTTAATTCCCATGACCTTACCGGTAAGTTGAAATCTGACCTTTGTAAATCAAAATATTTGTGTTTAACAGGCGTCTGAATTCAAAGATTATGATTTGTCAAATTTGATTAAGATTGTTGGAAATTCACTCCCACTGTGTTAAAACAGGAACATATTGGGGTGTGTCAGCAAGCACAAAAGCAGATCAACAGTCCTGGGTAAAGTCATGTGTAACCTTCAATCATCTTGGTGAAAAGGGGCCCACGTGCATTAAAACCTAAGGTAGCACTGCTGTGCAGCCGCATGCCTACCGGTAATTAGTTAGAACAGGGTGTTGCCTTTTTCAAAATTCAAATAGTGGTATATTCATTCAGGAGGGCGTTTCATGAACATGTTTTGTCTGACAAGCTGTCTTTTTCCAACAGTTACCATAGTAACAGTCAGAGGCTAGTGCCTCTCAGCCAATCGAAACCGATGATTTCACTGAAGTTGTCAGCACTGCATTTGGTCAGTGTTGACAACGTTCATGAAACGCCCTCCAGATGTCAAAATATCCGACTGAGCAAGAGAGAGGGAGAAGGAGTTTGGGGAAAGAAAGGAGTAAGAAAGGGGAAGGGAGAAAGAGATAGGGAAAGAAAAGATAGGGAAAGAAGGGGATAGAAGGGAAAGAAAGAGAAATGGAATGGAGAAGTGAAGAGTAGAGAAGGATGGTGGCAACAGAATAAGGATAGGAGATGGAAGAGGGAGGGGAGCATACCTGTTCTTGAAATCCCAGCTGTAACATAGTGTCAACTTCATCAATGACAACCAGTCGTATCTCACTCAGGGCAACAGCTGAAACCATGACAACAGAAAAACAAAACCATTGAAGGCTGATGTCACAAGACATTACGCATGAAACAAGAGGAAGAAAGCTTCAAAGTTGGGTTGAACTTCTCCTTTTTACCCTTCTCTTAAATGACTTTCTTCTTCACTCCATCCTCCCCTTGATATATAGGTGAAAGAGCACAAAGCTGGTTATTTCACCAACTGATATGTGGAATGTTGACCTTTCGGTAAATAAGGATAAAGCCTTAAAGTGATATGTCACTGCATTGACATTTGTACATAAAAACCACTAAGGGGAGATAATTGTCTTCCTTAACAGTTGGTCTTTATGTAAAGATTACTTTAATACAGGTTTTTATGAGAGACAGTGTTCAAGGGAAACAAGAAGTGTGGTCTCTATAAACAGGTGGTTTCTCTCTAAAGGTGATTACAAAAAAACAGATTTCACTGGCACTTTAAGAATTTTTGTGCCCATTACATGAACATTGAGAGTATAAATAAGGATTTAAGGAATCAAAGAGTGCATCAAGATTTCTTAAAATAGGCAGGAGATGACTGACCTATAATAAACTGCACTGACAGAATAACCATCTTGTGAAATGACTAGCAATCACAGAGTGAGAAACAATATAAATACTTTACAAGACATGTGTGTAGTTCTGTCACCAGTGATACACATTCATCCCATACAGCAGCATATTGTCTGGCATGGGAAGGGTTAATGTGATGTGAAGGCTAACAAACCATCCTAACCTTCTTCTTTGATGATCTCCAAGATCCTCCCTGGGGTGGCAACAAGTAACTGCAAGTACAACAGAATACAATTCTAATTACTAGAGCAAGCACAACTCCTTAAACAGAATCTACATTTCAAATGAGTAATATCTCTACTGAGTACAGTAGGAATGTGTTTTTAAAGAGCTCCTTAACATGTTTGCTTTGAGATTTTTAGACCAGTGCAGGCAGGCTAAAATGCGGGTCCAGTTCTATGTAGGAAACTTGGGAACCGGGTAGAACATTCGAAGACACAACACTCCTTAGAATGTCCACACAACCAACATAGCTATACAATGGGTAAGAGAATCCTTGTAATTTGATTGGTCAAACAGTGTGGAAGTATATTTCCTACTGATCAACTTTTTACACTGCGCAAGGCATGTATGCATATAATGCACAAACTCTGCCAGCCATGCATCAGTAAACTTTCCGTGCATTAGTAAAATGCATCCAGTAAATTTTCCTTGAATTCTTTTGGTTGGCTTGTAAATTTTGCATGAAAAGAGAGAACGGTACATTTCTACATTTTTGGATAGTTTTTCACACCCATTTTCTGAAAGAAATGAAGCACAGGCATATTTCATGGATCAGTGATATTGGATGCACTTGCTCAACTTTGGAAACAGTCTAAAACTGTTCCAACTGTTCCACCAAGTTAAGCTTGTGCATCTAATCTGCACTGATCCACACAGGCCAGTACATAATTTGTACAAAGCACCAGTCGTTACATGGGCATGTTGTCAAAAACTACTGGTTCGAAACAACATCTATCAAGAGAGACTTTCACTGGCCCGACATTGTCTAGCTGGCTAGTGTCAGGCTATTCCCAATGACAGTCCCTGCTACGATCACTGCTGTTCGCTCTTTTTCATAGTTTAGAGCCAGTCTTGACAGCATGCTCATTAGGACATCACACTTCCTGTACTCTATACTGCCTGCACCACTCACCTGGACACCTTGTCTCAACCGGTGTAGCTGGGGAGGGAGGGGGAGGCCCCCAACCAGAAGAGCCGTCTTCATACTGGCCAGACCTGCAATGCAAACACAGACCATTCCAGGCGGAAACTTAACTTTTTAAGTGCCATGTCTGTATTTGTTCACCATTAATGCACACAAATCCAATATGGCAGCAATAAGCCGTGTTTTTGATATATTCATGACTTTCCCATTAAGTGCGCTGTAACGTGTCATTACATTCACCTGTATTTCATAATTTTGTTTCATTGAACAGAATGCACTCTGAATCTATATGTTGTTACAACTCAGAAAAAACATGAACAAGCTTGGGGTTACTATTAGTGACATATTGTTTGCAAGATGTGCATAAAGTTTGCACATAACAACAATGATCTATGTAGCTGGCACAGGAAGGGTAACACAGGTATTTGCAGGGTCTTCATTTCAAACCTGATGTGGTGAAATGAAAATACTGAACCATGCAGTGCATTATACCTTATGAGGTTAGATAATAAAATTGTTATTATCTAACACACATGAAATATGTGACTTTAATATTGCATGTCAAGACAACTTGCCCAATGGAACAAAGCCTTGCTTCCACACTGTTGGACATTTTTATTCCAAACTGACAAAAATTGAGTCTAGTAGTTACTTCATCAATCTCCTCTCTCCTCAGTCTGTCCCAGCTGAAGAAGACATTTGGGAATGACTAGTCTATTGCCATCAGACCTCTTTCTTGAGTAGCTTGGATTAAGAAATGCCGAGCAGCCTGAAAGCCTGGCTACAAGGAACAAGGTGAGAATCTTTTCCACAATGTCATGGACAGGCCTAGAATGTCCTACCTTTCATGAGCTGTTTTGCCTGCTCCTCTATCTGCATGGCCAGCTCTCTTGTTGGGGCAAGAATCAGGATGAATGGGGTCTGAGTGGTGTGGTCATCCCTGCTGGATAGCAGAACCTGGTTGAAGATGGTCATCACTGCTGGTATCAAGAAGGATGCGGCTGTAGACATAGCAGAGATAATATGACACTGTCAAGGCTATGGTAGTTTAGGATTGCTTTTCTACTTCTCATTCTACTCTCTTTTTTCTCCTTCTCTCCTTGTTTTTGTTTTGTTTTTTGTTTGTTCTTCTCGTGTCCTCTTCCTCATATCATCTCCATATTCTATTTTCACTTTTTCTTTGTTTTCTTCCTTTTATATTTCTTTTTCTTTACCCTACTATATCTTCTACTCTTTTTTAAATCTACCCCATCCTCATTATCTATCTAATCTCCATCCTCCTTCTCTACACATTTCTCATATCACATCATTATAAGCTATGTATGCTTTCAGCAAGATAAGAATGAGTATGGGCACTCACTTTTTCCTGAGCTTGTCTGCGCACACACCGTGAGATCCCGTCGTGCCAAGGCTGCGGGCAGGGCCTGCATCTGGATCGGTGTTGGGGTCAGATATCCAGATGACTCCAGATTACCCTGCACTGTGGGGAGGAAACATCATGACCCAGTTGCATAAAACTTACTCTTAATGGTAACTTTGCTACCAATGGCAACCTCTATGGAAACCCCGCATTTGACTGGGAGTCAAGATGGTAGTTACCATTAATTGCAGAGTTACCATTTAAGGTACGTTTTATGCAACGGGGCCCAGGACAGTTTGACCACCTAAACTCAAGTGGTAAGGTGATTACAGTGTACTGTATAAGCCAATATTATCGCGAACAAATATTTTAACGGTTGACGGCATCACAGATGTTTCATAAGTTGTTCTTTTCGCAAACGACACCCTGGCAACTTCCATGTACATTGCCCAATGACAGCAAAGTATTCATTGGACGAAATACATCTTTGTAGCGATAGAATAGAACATCATTTTCTTTAAGTGCATTGGTAATCATTTAAGTTGTCAATACCATGATGCAAATTTAAATTATTACCTTTCTCAGGCAGTGACAGCTGCTTGAACTCTAGGATGGGCCTTTGTACATCAATGCCCTCGACAAATATCTGTACCTGTGGACATAAATATAAATAAATTAGGATTACCATATTGTCAATGGGTTTAACTGTGGATCATTGCTGCAACATCAACTCCAGTCATCTCCACAAAAAAAGATAGTGAGGATAGACAGACACAGTGAGAGACATAGATGGACTGGGAGAGAGGGAGATAGTGTGAGAGATGGGCATACACACACAAAGAGAATGATAGAGAACAGAAAAGAAACAGCATGATGGATCATCAATGTAGAAGTGCCAAGTACTGATATAAACAAAAAAGAAAACACAACATCGTTTATACTCTTTTCTTGTTTGCTGTTACTCTCCATAGAAATAAGATTAATTGATCAAACTGTTAGAAGAAAACTAAGCTGCTAATTTTTTTTCAATAGACCAATAAATCAATCAATCTTACTACTACATGGAGCAACAGCAAAACAAAGACTATATCATCCATTGTCTCTCTGCAAAATGTTCAATTATTTATATTATATTTACATTGATTTCTTTTTTGCACTTGTAAATCTACATGTTTTTGAAGAGATGCAAATAAATTGAATGAAATAAAAAGAAATCAATAGTTTTGTCACATGTGCTGACTGTTCCTCACCTCATTCCTGATATCTTGTACCTGCTGCATGGTCAGAGAGGCTACATCTCTGTGCTCCCTGAAGATGTACGGTTTCATGACGACATTGCTAGCATCAACGGTTGCCTCTTCTGACTCCTCACTACTAGTATTCTGGATTTGAGTGTGCTTGACATTCTGTAACAAAGACACATCATAAATCATCAAATTCGTGACCTCACCATGATAATGATATACCCACGTGAATAGAGTAATACACTTTTGAATCCCATTCATTCTTTTTTTCAACACCCCAACAGATATCTACAAAAGAAACTTTAGGTTAACAATTCTAGTCTTGCTTTTTGTTTTTGAAGACTTTTTCTTTCCATTTTGAAAAATGTATATTATTGTACTGTCCTTCATTTTCCATCCTACCACCAAACAAACCTGGTTTCTCTTTCTCTCTGTTTGTCTATTTGTCTTTCTGTCCATCTGTCTCTCCATTTCCCTTTTTCTTTCTCAGCCAGTGAAATAATGATGCATAATCTTACGGCTAGAGTCTTGGATGGAAGGCCTCTCCGCACCAGGTTCTTGGCCTTGCACTCCAGGCTGCAGACATCGGCCTCCGTCTGATCGCAGATGTACTCCCCATACTTCCCACACACCACACAGACGGGCTCTTCATCGTCCAACGGCCACCGCTGGTTCTTACTCAAGGACACGATCACGGGCAACGCATCCTCATCGCTCGATTCGTCTCTGCTGCATTTGCCTCCATCACCATTATCATCTTCGTCATCATCGTCGGCAGGCAAATTCTGCGGTTCGTTGTGACTATCATTTACAACTGCACACGCTGGTGAACTGGGGCTTTCCTGGTTATGTTTCTCTCTTGGAATATGCAGGGAAATGTGACTTGTTATCCGGTCGCTGAGGTGTTGCAACCTTTTGAGTTTGCCGTCCAGTGTTTTATTGTGTGCAGTCTCTGCTGTCCGTTCTTCACTACCTTGTCCATCTCCTTGAGAGCCGGTTGCTGGCGGGGCTGGTGATATATTTGTAGCTTGGTTGCTCAAGGTTTGACCGGCAGAGAAGCTAATGGCACTGAGATTTGAAGATGAAGATTGTAGAGAAGTCTTTGGGATGTCACTGCCTGCAACTAATTTGGCAATGTAGGCTTGTTGACAACTCTCTCCTATGCGGCACTGGTCGGTTGTGATGACATCATTCCCATCCACGGATTCGCTAGTTCGGTGGCCAATAGGGCTACTGGAAGCATTCCTAGCAGTCTCTACCCAACGGCCATCAATGTCAGCTTTCAAATCTCTCTCCTCTCCTGTGTTTGACCTGGATGTCCCCTTCGGCTGGGACTCTGCAGTATCAACTAAAGGTGAAGCCTTGCCAATTGCAGGTACTCTTGCACATTTCGCTCTGTTTTTGCTCACTGTTGGCTTCTTCTTTGCCAAAGCTCTTGGGATAAAGTTCATGATGATGTTCAGCTAAGAACAATAATCCATGACACTGTAGATTAAAGAAAGAGACAATTTAGGGTCTGGTTTCTACAGAGGAAACCATGAATCATGCATATTTACCCACCATTCTGTAGCCTTATGAGGAACCCCATGCCTGTTGTGGGATTGCACCTAGCCTAGGGCTAATTTTTGATACTTTTTGATGCCATGGGGTGGATTTCTCACAGCAATTCCACTGCCACGTAAGCCTTGAATTCCCGACCTGCTCCATTCCTAATAAACTATTACAAAATATATGAAAATATATGATAATGACATTTTTTAAATATATAAGTTGAAGACTGGAGTATTGGGCAGAGAGCCACATGCAATCTCAAGTCTATAACTTATCCAATTGACAAAGTATTCATTAACAGAGGGCAATTACTAGGGCTCTACTCGACATTATTTGTGGTTGCTTACTTCAGTCTAGGCCCGAAAGCCTAGGGTAAAGTAAGGTAAGGTAAGGGTTAAGATTTCTCAACTTGTATGATCAAGCACTGATCTTCATGATATAGACTGAAGTATCACTCAGTGGACTATACAGCAAGTATATTACACATGTAAACAAGTAAACATGAACGAGTCTGTGTAGGTTTTTCATTGAATATGCATGCAAGCTTCTGGCTCCTCTAAACACCATACACATTTGAGGGTATCTCAAAAATTGTCATTTTGATCAAAGAATGCCCCAAAACATGCCGAATGGGACGGTTACTGGGTTAGATAACTCTTGTCCGAGCACAAACTTCAGAAGTTCAGTCCAAATGTGCCAGGCCAGTTTTTCTGGGGTCATATTCATGAAACATATCTAAGCCTAGTTTATGTTGCTACAGTGCATTCAGCTTCATGCATTTTAGTAACTAACTAGGCTAGTAACTTTAAGTTTTCATGAATATGGCCCCAAGTTCTGTTCAGACTAGTCAGACAGTCAACAATCAAGTTCTCAACTCACCAAAACAAACCCGTCTTTGACTCAGTAGCCTAGGAATGGAACAACAAACGATGGTACTTGGTAGAGCTAAAATTCATGGCAAACACTATTCAAGAAGATAACAATTGATCAAATAAACAGCACTCCTCAATGAATGGACACCTCTTACAAATCAAAATAAATGTCATGTAGTATAAATAGAGTCTCCTGTCTTCTGACTGACATACTGAGTCCTGTCTGTCGGTCTGACTTGGATAATGTGACCGTCTAGTCTATGCCTGAAAAAGTGAATACCTTTAGGCTTTTCTCAAGTGACTTTGGTAATCTCTGTATGATTGCCTCGTTCTTAAACATATGAAAACTAAGCTTTTTTACCATATTCACAGAAAATCAATTATTTAACACTCATTCCATAATGGGAATGCTATCGTTAATCATCAGCAAATGAGTTAAGAGAAAGTATAAGTTGTCAAACAATTACTATAAATCATGAGCATTTGTACCTTGAGGTAAGCCTATTCTCCAGAAAAAATGCGGGTATCAAGCTTACCAAGGAAGGTAGTAACAATTTGATAAAGAAAAGTAATTCCAATATTTTTTCCTTCTAAAAACATTTATTTTACAATAAAAATTGTTTTAAGGCATTATTTATAATTTAAGTCTTAAATATTATAAATTACAATTATTATACATATTTAAATTAATTATAACATAAAATGACCACCTTTATTATGCAAGAACCAAAGCTTTCTCAAACTGTATTGCTATTTTGTTATCGGCCATTTGAGAGCTCATCGGATATTTCTTTTAATCTGTATAACACATGCACTATCTGCCCCAGGGGTGATTTCTGCACACAAAAGGTGCCTGAACGGATGTAATTTAGCACCATTCAGCAGGGTATTCTCCTTCGAAAGAGGTAAGATAGACCTCTGCTATGCATTGTGAAGTAGTAGTAGATAAAGTGTACAAGATCTCCTAATTTTTTAGGTTTAGTCTTCATGTCTAACATCGAGGTTACTCCTTTTGGGGGGCTTCGGCTTCGACATGAGTAGTACGGTGAGCTCGGAGTCGGAGTGGGGCTGAGTGTGGGGAGTGCGCGATGCGATGTGCGTGCGTGAGCTTCTGAATCTGAGCGACGTGGGCGGCGGCCTGGGCCTAGATCGAAAAATCAGTCTCTGTAGGACGTTGGATCCGCTGAGGTTGCATTTGGCTCCTATGAATCCCCCTGCCCTACCTATTTATTTGGTGGTTTGTCCAAAAATGTAATTTTTATTAAAGAATGACCCGAATGAGTGGTCGCTGGGTTTACTACGACCAGCCCGCTCACGCAGTGAGCTTGACAGGAATAACCATCTCATTCGGGGCATGTTTTTATCTGCAGTTTTGCAGATTTTCCTCTTTTTTAAGCCAGCGCCTCTTCTGTTCGGATAGCTATATTTTCCTCATTATTTCTCATTTTGATATATTTTTCAATGTCACTTTGAATTAACAGCTTAAAAAAAAACTTGATCAAAATACTGTAGGTTTTAAAGTAATGCCATGGTTAAGGAAGGGTAGGATTTTGTAAAATATGTGATGTTAGAGTAATTTTGTGTCCCCCAAATGACAAAAACCAATCTTCTTTATAGCACACCACAACTCTCTGCTAATAGGCGGTTTTCAATGGCTCTCCAGTATGCACACTCGCACATTATTAGTCTAGGATTGTTGTGGTATCACACACACACATGACGCAATGATTTACTGTGACGCGCAGTGGCGCGCTCCATGTATATGGATAGCAGATGTATTTGTACAGATACGTATACGCACAGTTAGTAACGCAGAGTTAGCAGATGGAGCAGCCGAGCTGGCGTAACTCCATTCGGTCTTGATGAATAAACGAAGTTTGTCTAAAAACCAATCTTATCCAGAGCCTCTTATGTGCATCATTTGAGTATACTTACTAAGGCAAATTTCAACATGGTGGCAGCGTTTGAGAAACAACGGGCCCATCGCCAGGATCCTTCAAAGTTTAACTTTTGAGCTTGTCGTCGAGACCGAACACAGTCGCGGGACTGATCGCACACGTACACTGAACCAGTGTATACAGCATTCTGTATCATACAGTACACAGACCCCCGCAAAATTCACCCATCGTGCATGCCGCGCCGTGACCGAGGCGGCATAGCAGCATCGCCATCGGCCAGAAACTAACTCCCCGGCGTAGTGCAGCAGACTTAACCGAGACCGAGACGTGTGACTGTGAGGCCCCACTGCAGCATCGGACACCGTGACACCGCCCGCAGCGAACGGACCACGGACGCCACCGCCTGCAACGGATATCCAGCGCTGCACTTCGCTTCAACCACTCAGATCCAGGGCATCGTTCTAAACGCAGTCGTCGAGGCCTGCCTGAGTGGAACGCCGTCGTCGTGGACCGCCTGAGTGACACGCCGGCGAGACGGCAGAACCAGCCAAGTGGCAGACGATACACTTATCGGACTATAAACTGTTAAACAGAACTTGACGGCACGGGCAAAACTTTTGAGTTTGGCTGTGACTGTAATTATTTGCCAAACCAGCCCGAGCCCATACACTCTGATGAACAAGACTCGTATGGTCTCAGACTATAAGTTATAACCATTATTACATTAACAATTACAGTTCCTTTTGTTATTGTGAATACAATATTACCCTCTGCCAACGACTTAAAAAGAGTCAATTAAGGCAGAGATTCGAAGTAGTTTCATTTATGCCATGAATGTTACATACCAGGACCAGGTCTGTGTTCGAGCTAGCGCACAGAATGCGCCCTACCCCATTCCGATACGACTTCTAAGCGTAAGGTAAGGTATGAATGATTCATTCGGTGGTGAACCATATTATGATGACCTTACATTGCTAATTTAAGCATATCATACAGAAAGACTACCGGATAAGTCTTCAGTCGATCTAACTATATATGAATCTATCGTTAGACTAACCGGAATATTAGTTTACACACTTGAATCTGGGTCTAAACACTAGAGCCACAGTTTCTGTAAGACCAGGTCTGGTTCTAGGTTGATTGATCTACTTTGCATTAAAAGTGTTAGTGCTATTTTAAGTCTGGTCCTACTCAAATCTAAGGTTTAAGCGCACAACCTTAAAATACACTGGACCTGGACCTCAGTTGATACAGCAGACAAGCATTTAGGCCTTGTTTCATATTATTTGGTATTGGCCTATCTTTATGATTTCATGTCCGCATGTGGAACGAATGTTTGGACTTATCTAGGTGTAAGTTTGTGATTGTTCTACATTGCTCTGTACTAAGTGCTGTGTACAATTTATATCTTGTATGCCAGTCATAGCTAGGTCCAAGACAGAGGCATATTGAGGGACCTAGTCCTGGTCTAACCGTCTATATCATAGACATACAGTACTGTAGTACATGAATCGTGCTGACACGATTGAACCTGGCAATTATACAGGCGCTTCATATTGCACATGTTGTGTGTAAGCCTATCATAGTCAAGTTACAGCATACTAGCTTATTGTAATTGCAGTAGGCTACACATTTGTATTGATATTTTGGATATATGTCTAATAGTCGAGTGTAAATTCATAGGGTATAAACCCTACATAATTGGTACCTTTGTGTGTTATCCTTACATATTCATCAAACAGTTTTGCTTGGATGATAGTGATTAAGGAGTTCACATATGTGCACATTGTTGTTCGGTACTTTGCACATCAGTCAGGCTATCTGTGACAATCGAATGCCCTCACAATAGCTGTACAGAGCTGTGATTACCATAATTACAGTACGTGATTTACATCGCACACCACTTAGGCATTCCATAATCATAATATTCTATACAATAGTTACTTTTGTATCAGCCTAACATGGCGACTCGCCTACCAGAAATGGACTGGCAAGCGCCAGACTTAGCCAACGCATTTACTCTTTTCAAGCAAAGAATGGAATTGTGCTTGGTCGATCTGGATGTTACCGATACAAAGAAGCAAGCAACGAAAATAAAAATTGCATTAGGCACGGAAGGCCTCCGGAGACTAAACGCATCAGGCCTCACCCCGGATAACTTGGATAACCCAGGAAGGATTTGGGACTTCTTTGATAAACAACTCAACACCAACATAAACTTTAGAATACACCGGCTCGAGCTTATGAGGTACCGCCAAAGGCCGGAAGAAACAATTGACGAGTTCATCACCCGCTGTAGAGCAAAGAGTAACCAGTGTAATTTCAAAGAAGATGAACTCAACGAACGAGTCATTGAGCTTGTGATTGCATCGACCCCATATGATGGGCTGCAGAGGGAACTCCTGCAAAAGCCTGCTGGCCTTAAAATTAGCGAAATGCTTACCTTAGGCAGGCAGTATGAGGCCATTGCCGCTGGTCGACAATGTCTTGCAGGCCTTGCACCCATGTCCAACATCGACGCCATTCGAAGTGCGCAAAATGGGTCAAGAAAAGCGCAAAGTGGACCAAGAAGGATGGACCAGGAGGAGCAACACAAAAGCAACCGCAACCCATGCGGAAACTGCGGGCTACACCACGCCCCGCGAAGATGCCCAGCATTCCCGGACACATGCAAGCGATGCGGTAAGAAAGGGCACTGGGCTAAACTCTGCCGATCAGGTAAGTCAACTACGAAGCCCAACGGGACACATAGACGAAAGGAACGAGTTGACACCCTCACCCATTCTTCAGAGCAAGCTCCTCATCCGCCGAATAGCTTGAATAGAACCGATACTGCACCCGACGAGGTTTTCAGCTCCATTACCATATCCAGCATGGATGGTCCACTCCATGACAGCAACGCAGAAGCCTTCACAATGATAGACATCACTTGCCCATCAAAGAGCGGTCAACACAAGTTAAAAGCGAAAATTGACACAGGCGCAGGTGGTAACACCCTCCCTATACGTGTTGTTAAGGCTATGTACCCCCAGGATCAGTACAAGACTATCATCAAGTTGTGTCGCGTGCGCCTAACAGCCTACAATGGATCAGAAATCCGATGCATCGGGACCATCGACATAGCATGCCGCTACAAAGCATCAGAATGGATCAGCCAGCAATTCTATGTCGTAGATGTCACAGGACCAGCTGTTATTGGTCTCCAAGGCAGCACACAGTTGAATATTGTCACCATTCACACTGTTGAGTCCGCTAGATCACCCTTGACAGAACCATCTATGCCTCAACCCCAGACTCATGGAAGTCTGAACTCCATTGGTGACTTACAGCGCATCTGGCCAGACCAATTTGACAGACTTGGTAATTTCAAGGAACCAGCCACCCTTCATCTCAAGGAGGATGCGGCACCTTACATTGATGCACCGAGGAAATGTAGCATCCACATAAAGGAGAAGCTCAAAGCAGAGCTCGACAAAATGGAAGCTGACGGTGTCATAAGGAAAGTGACACACCATACCGATTGGTGTAGTTCCATCACGACATCCGTGAAGAAGGACGGCTCAGTTCGAGTATGCCTAGATCCCAAACGCCTGAATGCGAGCCTCAGACGTTGTCCACACAAGATCCAGACAGTTGAAGAGATAAACCCAGAATTCTCTCAAGCGAAGTTCTTCACTAAACTGGACGCTAAGTCGGGGTACTGGTCCGTCCACCTAGACAAAGATTCGCAGGAACTGACCACATTCAGAACTCCCTTTGGAAGATACTGCTACCAGAGACTCCCTTTTGGTCTTTCAGTGAGCCAGGACATCTTCCAACAGCGCATGGATGCCATCATAGAGCAGGTTCCAGGATGCATCTGCATCGCTGACGATATCGTTGTCATTGGGCGCACCGAAGAGGAACACGACCAAAACCTGAAGAAACTGTTTGAAACAGCAGCCAAAGAAGGACTTGTGTTCAACAGCAGCAAATGCACAGTGAAATCAAAGTCCATCTCCTTCTTCGGGACAATGTACTCTGACACAGGGATCAGGCCAGATCCACAGAAGGTGCAGGATATCCACTCCATGCCAACTCCTCAGGACAAGGAGGATCTCCAGAGGTTCCTGGGGATGATGAACTTTCTGTCACCCTACATCCCACAATACGCCGACCAAGTCGCCATACTGAGGGACCTCCTCAGGAAGGATGTTCCATTTCTATGGCAGGAAGACCACCAGACTGCATTCTGCAAGCTTAAAGATTGCATCCAGCAAGAATCGGTTCTGGAGTACTACCACCCAGATGCACCAGTCACCCTTGAGGTCGACGCATCACTCAAAGGGTTAGGAGCATGCATATCACAGAATGGGAAGCCTGTGGCATATGCATCCAAGAGTCTGTCTGCAAGTCAAGCAAACTACTCAAATATTGAGCGTGAAACTCTTGCCCTGGTTTTCGGAGTCACGAGATTCCACACATACCTCTTTGGGAGAGACTTCAAGGTGCTTACTGACCACAAACCACTTGTGACAATCTGTGGTAAGCCTTTGACTAGTGCCCCACCAAGGCTGCAACGCCTCCTTATCAAGGTCCAAGGGTACAACTTCACAATTGAACATAAGCCCGGGGCTGAGATGATAATCGCGGACACACTCAGTAGACTTCCTAATCCGCTGAACACCAACGATGTACCACATGATGTCCATGTCGGGAGCATCCTCTTCGATGAAGTCGAAGACATAGTTGGTGTTGACCTGATCCACTTTGGGAGACTCAAGCAGGAGGAACTGCGCGTCCAGACCGCCAGTGACCCTACTCTACAGATGGTCAGAGAGTTTGTCTGACCATCTGTAGCATCTGGACTCCAACACAACATACCAGGGACAAAAGAGTTAGGACCATCTTGAACAGCGCAGGCAGCGCATGAAGACTGACTTTGATGCCTCTGGAGTAAAGCGAGACCTTCAGCCTCTCCAAATAGGGCAGACAGTCCGGGTGCTGGACAATGAGTCACACATTTGGATACCAGCTGAAGTGACAGATGTGTGCAGTGAGCCCCAAGGGAGGTCCTACATTGTCACAACTCCTAACGGAAGTAGGCTTAGGAGAAATAGGGTGCACCTACGGGATGTTCCACAGATGCCTGCCTTGGCTCCAAGTGTGCAAGGAGGCAATCTTGAGAGCAACAGAGATGATGCTCCACGGAGAAGAGCACATCACGAACAACACCAGGCTTCCAGCAATGGGGAATACATAACGCGATCTGGACGGGTCAGCAGAAAACCTGCCCGTTATCGGTGAAATCACACCAGGTCGTTGAAAATGACCAACACATACACACACACACACACATATATACAGACACACACACCTTTCAAATATTTTGTTACTGTTCAATCGTACAATAAGCAAGGTTACCACATAGCTTATCGATACAGTATGTGAATTCGATTGACAGAGATCGCTTATGACCTTGTGCCAAAAAAAAAAATATCAAAAGGGAGGAAGATGTGCGTAATATGTAGATACATGTGTTGATGATAAAGTGCAAGCATACATCCTTTAATGCGAATTTCATTGGAAAAATAACGTCATTACCCACAAAATAATTTGCAGATTTATTACAACTGTTAACAAATACTTCGCATGACATACATAAGTGTCATTTTGATACAGATGAGATGTACGTTGCTACGTTATGCAAATACGTAAAGAAAGAAGCAATGCCAGATGTAGTGTTTGAAAAGTTTTCAATGTTTTCTTTCTTGATAATGACCAGAACAAGGTTTTGAAATGATAGTTTGTATATAACTCTATGAACGATCATGTATTGATTTCAGTAATTTCAGATGCTGACTGTTATATTCATGGTTACATCTGTTTGATAATGCTTTTTGATATTGTTCTTTAACAAGTTTTAATTGACACAAGCAACAAGTAACAGGGCACACCTTAAATGTTCATGACAGTGTTTTATTAGATGATGGCCTAAGTATGGCGCACTAATTGCATATTCATTTTAGGTAAGAAATCTTACGACGTTTTTTTTATAAAGACAAGGGAGATGTTGTGGTATCACACACACACATGACGCAATGATTTACTGTGACGCGCAGTGGCGCGCTCCATGTATATGGATAGCAGATGTATTTGTACAGATACGTATACGCACAGTTAGTAACGCAGAGTTAGCAGATGGAGCAGCCGAGCTGGCGTAACTCCATTCGGTCTTGATGAATAAACGAAGTTTGTCTAAAAACCAATCTTATCCAGAGCCTCTTATGTGCATCATTTGAGTATACTTACTAAGGCAAATTTCAACAAGGATTAGTATGTATGCATGTGTGATGAATGATGAAATATAAATTCCCGAAAAGTTTGTTTTTCTTCCCAGGTTAAATCGCTTCCATTTCTGCTCTCAGCTACTATACTCGGCTTATTCGCAGGTTAAGATCTGTTTTGTAGGCTCTCGCACCCTAACTTACTGTTCACCAGGAATAACAGTCTCATTGGGGGCATTTCTTTATCATAATTACATTGTTTGACATACAACCCCTGAATACCAGCAAACGGGATACATCGTTATTTACATTAGAAGGTTCACAGACAATTCCAAATTTGATTTCTTGTGCTTTATTATGGGTGCATCAGCTCAGCAACTGCATGGGTTGTCAAAACAGTAATCTCACACATTTTTAATGTGTGTCAGTGGAATCTATGCATATTGAAAAGATCAATCAAGGTTCGTTGAGTTTTGTGATTTTCTGCATCAGGAAAATATTGGATTGGGTTTGTATTTTCATGAATTTCTGTGTATTCTTTGCCTGTAGTTTACATAGTAACTTTGAGACTCTGTAATTTTTAATCAAAATTATCATCAAATCTATTTTACAGAATTGAACATTTCCAAAATCCTTTCATACAATCAGTGGATCCTCCATTGCAGTGATATGGTTCATTAATTACAGAACCAATTGAATGTGATTATATTCCCATGTACCTCTCCATGGGTGAAGTATGCATATACATTGCAATAGAAGAATATAACCACTCCTTCATTTTACAGACTGTACTACAGATCAAATCGATACAGACTGCTAGAAATGGCTGCCAGTGTTTACCATCCTCTTGTGTACTGGGCTCAGAATGAGACGTCCATATCCCTCAAGGTGGAGCTCAGGGATGTTTCTGTAAGTCTCCTCTGAGCCTTGCCGTTTAATGCTCTGTGGTCATCATCTTCTACCACCCCCCCCCCCCCTTTCTTACTCTCCATGTCTCTATTCTCTCATCTCCCCCCCCCCTTCCCTCTTCCTTTCCCGACCCCCCCCCCCTCCTATCTCCCTTTTCTCCCCCCTCCCCTCCCCACTCCCTTTCAACCATGTATTCCTTCCACCCCCACCCCCTTGTCTTGCCCTTACTCATTGTACTTGGTATTTCTATTCTGTGTGGGTTTCAAGCTCCTTCCTTGTACACCTCTTTCTCTCTTCTCCTTCCTCCGTGTACTCCTTCTTCTTTTCCTTCTCTCTTCTTTTTCTTCTTTTCGTTATCTTTCTCTCTTCTCCTTCTTGTACTCCTTCTTTTTCTTCTTTTCATTATCATTCTCTCTTTTCCTACCTTCTTGTCGTCTTTTCCTTTTCCTTATCTTTCTCTCTTCTACCTTCTTGTCATTTTTTTCCTTTTCCTTCTCTGTTCTCCAAATACAATTTTGAAAATTTGGTACAATTATTGATGGTGGCTAAATACATTTTTTAGGTGACTGTCACTCAATAGTGTATATCAAATAGGAAGGGAATGACTTTCAGATGATTTTGATTCAGTTTGATTGAATTATGAATAACAAAAGCAGACTAGTTCTTTCATATTTTTGGAGAAATTTGTTTAAATCATGACATGTGTAGTTATTTGCAAATCTAAAATATATTTCCACATTTTACAAGCCAATATGGTATCCAGGGTAGCATGTGTATATCTAGTTTGAATCATTCCTCCTTTTCCTGCTCCAAGAAGAACTTAATATTGATACCTTTTCTGAAAGTAATACCTTTTTCACCTTTATTTGTCTTAGAAACCACACACTGCAACCATATGCCAATTCATGTTTGGTTCCATGATTTTAGAATGTTTGTTATGAGGTTGATATATTCTGAGACAAAAAACCCTGATATTCTCTCATTCTATATTTTCTTATTTGTCATTCTAGTCACCCGAAGTAGAGCTGAAACCTCAGAAATTGAGTTTCAAAGGTATGTATGCTCAACTTGATTTCAGACAGATAAAGCAGTCAGGGAGGAATGTGATATCATGTTCAGATTACATACGTGTACTACTAGTTGTTCAGTTTTACGTCATGAAATCCACTTCAGCCGATATGGCTAGTTTTGTACTTAATACTGTCTTGCATCAGAGGAGACCATCCTGGGTAAAATGTAAATCTACAATGTATGTGGTAGGTCAGTCTTAACTAAAGATAAGATGTGGCCTTGCATCAATGCATTCATGTAAATTAAGGCATGGTAATGTGAAATGCACTCAAGAGTCAGACCTAAGGGCGCTGATGCTGAAACCTCACTAGCGTAGTTACTAAAAATGCATGTAACTGATTGCATTAATTGATTTTGAGTAATCATGCAGTCAGCTGGTGTATGAGTCTGAATCATGGGTCTGAAATGCAAAGACTAACTTGTATGTGCTTCTATGTCAACACAAGCAGCAATATAGGCTGTAGCCTTATTTCTTCCAGGCACAGCGAGAGGGGAACGGTATCCGAAAGGACATATTTATGACACTAGAGATGCAAAATAGTGCACATGCATGTATCTCTGATCCGTGAAGTTTTCTTTTTATTTCTCTCTTTTTCTTCTTTGGTTAATGAAGGATGAATGGTATCTGTAAGGACATATTTATCAGATTAAACATTATGCAAAATAGTGCATGTATCTCTGATTCCTGTAGGTTTTTTTTCTCTGTTTCTCAGTCTTTTGGGGGGTCATTTCTCAAAAGTTTGATGACTTTCTATTTTTTTCTCTTTGTTCAATGTTCCCTGTGTAGGCTATGGATTGGGTGCGAGCGGGATTCGTCAATATGAATTCTCTTTAGATTTCTTTGATGAAGTGGACCCAGATGTGAGTTATCTTCAACGCTTGAAAATTATTAGAGTATAGATTATATAAAATATGTCAAGTTTGTAATTGGCAGATAATTTGATGGAGAATAAGCACTCTTTTTTTTCTATGTGTTGCATAAACTGATAAAGTATGTGCTGTAAGATAGGAAGTGGAAAATTCATATTGTGTGCCACAAAGTAAAATGCATGACAACAAAGTGACTTACAAACATGATATTTATGATGGAGCATAACATAATTGTTACATATTAAAGCTAAAATCATTGATAAATCAGTTTTAAATGCTAGAAATGATTCAGTTTAAATGATATCATGCCTCTTGGTGAAGTACTCTAGAGGTAACCAGGCAGTATTTCTTATTCATTCCTCAATAGCACTAGTATGCAGTAAATGGAAGTTTGTTTACTGGGCTATATGGAACAGGAGGCTAACTATTTGATGCTAGGTCAGTCAAACTGCTGCTCTATGAGATTTATGTGCAGAATGTGAGAGTAGCTCATTGAGAGTTTTATTTAACCCTTCCTCGGCCAGATAACATGCTATTTTATGGGATTTGACTTTTATTTCTGGTGAAAATGATATATTTACATTGGGGCTAAGAGTTGACCAATGTCACTCAAACTTCTGTGCCTATTCAGACCAGTGCATTCCGAGTTCTGGACAGAGAGGTGGATTTCAGCATCACCAAGAAGGCGATCAAGACATTCTGGCCCCGTCTCACGGAGAAAGAGCGCCCTCGCTGGCTGCGCATTGACTTTGACCGATGGAAGAGCGGCGATAGCGATGAGGAGGAAGACGCGGGGGATAGATTGGTGAGGAAAATACCCTGGTTGTGTTTCATCTTCTAATGATTGTTTCATGCATTATGGTGATAATGGGTAATAGGAGTTTGTCAATCTGCTCCCCACCTTCCCCTCCCCACAAGATCTTCCACTGGTCATATCATGATGACAAATTACAACAATCAAAGTACATGTATGATGTATATATATTTCCAAACCCTGCAAGAGAAGTACAATGGTTTTGAATTATTAATGAAAATTTGGTTTTCTTTCTCTCTCCTCCTCTTTCCTCTTTCTCCCTCCTCCCCTCTCCTTTTTCTCTTTCTTTCCCTTCCACTTCTCTATCCCCTCCCCTCCCCCTCTCTGTCTCTCTTTCCCCCCTCTTTTCTTTTTATCTCCTCCCAATTCTCTTAATCTTTCTTTTTACCTCTCTCCCCCACTCTCTTTATGTGTTCCCCCCTCCCATCTCTCTCTGTCTCCATCTCTCTTTCTTCCCCTCTTTTTATTTTCTCTCTCTCCCCACTCTCTGTTCATATTTTTCCCCCCTTTCTCTTCCCCCCTCTTCTCTCTTTCAATCGTTTTTCCTGCTTTTCCCCCTCCCTAGAAGCGAGAGCAGGAAGAGCAGTTCAAGGAGCTGGAGAGCAAACTCAAGGGAGCTGAGCAGGAGGGTGAGATGAACAGACACTTGTTGTCACTGCTACACCCTACTACATCCTGCCTGCCATCTAGTACCAGTGTGGGGTGTTACCCATAACAAGCATTATAACGGCTACATCTAAGCAATGCATGCCATGGTGATAACCTGGTGCCTGTCTTGTTAAGATTTGTGATTGATTACTACAAATGAAAGAGTATACATTATGATTTCAGCAAAGAATAAATAGCTGTGTTAACCTGATCTTTACTGAGCCTGTCTGTTTGTGGGCTAGATTGTGTTCGCTCAGATGATCAGAAGTGCGGCCCTCGTAATCTACTGCAGGGACAATAGAAGACAGGCTATGAATTAACTTCAAATTGTTTGTAGGGTGCAATTACTTTATACCCCTTCGGTTACTGCAGTTCCATGGCAAATTGTGATATCCTAACTGGACCATGGTTCACAAAGCCATAAAATCTAATCATATTTTATGAAACATCTCTCTCATTAAAGTTGAAGGGTTTTGTAGATGTTCAACTCATTATGCGCAACTGGTGCATTTTTGCGCTAATAATACACACAAATCCTATATAGCATCATATCGCCTGGCGCTGAAGAAGTTAACACATCTCTTATGACTCTTGTGCCCCCTCTTTTTGTGCAGCATACACTGACATCAAGAACGTGTATCTCTTCATGTACAATCTGATTCAGTGGATCTTCTTCACCACCATCTTTGTCTATTGCTTGGGCAGATTCTGCTTTTATGGCAAAGGTAAGGTATCAGTTCTCTGTCTGTATGTTTTCAGCCCCATGTGCACAGACATGTGTAAACAACCAATGGTATTTCCTTAGCCTGTTACTGAGAGGGTTAACCTTCTTAGCCCTTGTGTACATGCACTTGTGTAGCAAACCAATGGGGTTTCCATGGATTGGTAGTGAGAGGGTTAACATTGTATTACATTCTGATAATAAATGTGTCTCAAGGTTTGTTCTGAATGTTAACTTTATTCTCTGATTTTCAACCTGGGCTACAAAACGCAAGTGTAAAATATATAATGTGCAGTGGTGGATACCAGTTTGTGTCTTATGTCAATAATGTTTGCACAAATGGGGTTAAATCATGGAAATCTGATTCTGAGAGGAAAGAAAAGTAAATTTAGATTACGAGAGCATGCACAATGATATCAGGCCAGTGTGCCTGTAACATCACAGTCTCTTGACTGAGTTGCCAATTTGCCATCCAAAACTGTTAAAACTGTCTGTGGCTAGGTGACCTGCGGAACTAGACATGCAATTTGTACAAGTATGCTACGTCGAAATTCTAGTTGTAGGCCCTAGCGATCGCAGAATCATGGCAAAATTGTGTCATTTGCAGTGGCCTTTATTGATTGTGGTCCTTGTTTGTGATCTGCCTGCAGAGAATCTGCCAGACGCGTACGACTGGGTGGTCATCCCCCTGGGCATGGCCCAAGTCTTCATGGTGCTTGAGGTGGTGCACCCCCTCGTTGGCCTCGTCAAGTCAGGCGTCATGACGGCATTCATGCAGGTGACCAATCATCCCGTTCCCTTCCATTCTTATGAGCTCATTACGGGTACTCTCATTTAGCATTAACAACACATAGGGGCTGTCGGAGTTAGAAACGTATCTTGGGGTAAATGCACATTGCATTGTCAATCAAGTATTATGCATGTTATTATTCATGATAAGTTTGAAGATGCCATCCATAGAAATCTAAAAAATATGATTTATATAAGAATGGACAGTTGGAAGAATGTACATGACCATGGTGTTCATTATTTCCTCCTATAGATTGCTGAATATAAATACATTTTAGAAATGCCCTTCAGAGTCGAAGAACGCGGAAATGATCAGTAGCAAAACGGGTGCATCTTGCTGACGTACATAATGATAAATACACCAGCGTGCTTGATACACATAGCTCTATCATCATACACGAAAATCTTTACTTTAAGCCTGACATTTCATTATTCTTTGAAAGTTTCATGGATTTTAAATAACAGAATTTTCATTTTTGCAGGTCAGTACGTATGTATTTTAAGTTACGGTCTAAAAAATGGACAATGACAATGGAAAATCAATGACTACTTTGAAAGTTCTTATTGCATTTAGGTTGCTGTCAACTTTTTTAATCACCATTGCCTCTCTCTCCATCAGCTCTTTGGACGGAATTTTCTCTTCTTTGTGGTCATCATGAACAACCCTGACCTGAAGGAGGAGGGCATGACGCTGTATCTCTTCCTCATCTGGAGTGCAATTGAAGTTGTTCGGTAAGGAACTAGCCATCACTAGTCTAAAACTCCCAACCAGTAGGACTTTGATGTATTTAGGACATTTACCAAGATTTTTTCTTTTTTTAGGGTGGCAATTGTTTATTAGTGTGCAATTGCTTCAAGAGTGATTATTTATTATGTTTCACATTTTTTCTCTTAAGATATGATCTTTAAATTGTAAAATTGGTATTGATTTTGGAGGTGTTTTTGTTTTTTCACAAAATATGATTTGAAGTATTATTTTGAAATGTTAAATCTTTGGGGGTAGAGTCTTTAGATGAATATGTTGTTTGTTAAGTAGATTCCAGTGGAAATATTTGAATTCCCTCCATTAAAACCATTTTATAATAGTAATCAATTTTTTTGTCACTTGGGTTTGGCTCCCTTATGTGGTTCGAAGAAGAAAAGGAAGATAAAGTGCAGCTTGATGAGATGGTCTCTTTCATTAGAATATAAGAGTACACAATGCTATATCTTTTTGACTTGTTTGTGCCCAGGTATCCGTTCTACATGCTGTCGTGTATTGACTATGAGAGCGAGGTGGTCACATGGTTGAGGTATACGGTCTGGATCCCGCTCTACCCACTCGGCTTCATCTCAGAAAGTTAGTATTGAGGGAGACAGGAACATGGTTGCTATGGGAACCATGTGTACTCAGTTCCCATGACATTTGCTGATGATGCACGGTTTCCAGAAATGAGTGGCTTACAGAAAAGAAGCTCTTTGATGCATATAAACTCGTATTTTGGAATGGTACTATGAAGTTGAAACTTATGGGGTATACCGGTAGTGGTCTAAAGATGAGTTGATATCATTGAAAGCAGAACAAATTTGAGAAGCTTCTGGTTGAAGATTCATGATGGATATTTAGATTTGGGGGGGGGGATGAGTAATGAATGTGTTCTTGAATGGAGATGTTTACCACCCACAATGTAATGCAACACAATTTAAGTGTTGTCACAGGCATACTTTGAGCTAGCTTTCCTTTTGTCAGCTGGTATGCTTGGCTGAATGAGTTGCTCCTAATTCTGAAGACAGCAAAGTGCAAAGTGAGCCTAGTATGATGCCAGGGCAAGTGACCAATTCTGATCTCAGATAGCAATTTTCATAAACTGTTTTAAAATATTTGACGCAAAGAAATGTTAATTCTCCCCATAAATCAGACACTGTGTCTTTGTGTGAAAAAAAAAGTTCATAGAAATGCTGCATACACTGTTTCTGTAATGCTTTCTCCAATTGTTGTTTCACATGTATTCATACTCTTTGTTCTCCCTCTCTTTTCGTTTCAGTCATAGTCACGCTCCTGGCTATTCCGCACTACAGAGATACGGACCAATTCAGTCTCCATCTCCCCAATCCCTACAACTTCTCCTTCAACTTTGTCTACTATCTCTACTTCCATATTGCTGTCGTTATCTGCAGTAAGTAAATAACTTTGATATGTTTGGTATGCAAACATGTTTTATGTTTTAAATGTAGTGGAAGAATCAGTGGAGGGTCTCTGTGTCGATTTGATTCCCCATTTTAAAAAGATCATGAAGTTTTTATTTTTTTGTAATCAGACACTGAACATCATATCTATTTACGGACCTCTTTAAGCAAGATTGTTGGTTTGATAAAAATTAGACATATCATAAGAAACTTATTTGTGTTTCAAAATCTTAATCATGAACCTTGTAAGTTTGCTCTGTAGATCGAAGGCAGGCAAAAGTGATGTTCTGTGTATTGTCTTGTTTACGCACGGTTCACAAGAACAATGACAATTCCATATACTGCGTCATTGCGGACAAATTAAGTCGCCCATGAAGTTTAGAGATCAGGAATCGGTGCTATTAAGCATGATTTGATACAATTTGCAACTTCCTTGTACTGTATACGCCATATATTTCGTGTGATTTTTATTTTGGTGGATTTCTCGAGTCGGATGCATATTTTCAAATTTACCAACTCGCAAAAATATGAATATGACATGCACGCACACATGTACTACTAGTATTCCACGTTTGCGAACGAAACCACCCGCGAAATTGCCGAGAAGTCCAGATTTGCGAAAATTTAGACTCGCTAAATATGTGGCGTATACTGTAATATGTGGTATGATGCCATTTCTTTTCCTGTTGTTATTTGATTCAAGTCATTTTCAGGGTTTGATTCCCCTTTAATTTATTCTTCTTCCAGGCATGAGAATTTTCCGATTTTTATCGGAATTCCGATTTTTTTACATCAAAATCTGTGGTCGCCGAGTTCGATGTGAATTTGAAATAATATTTGGGGGGTAGGGTCTGGGGGGTCAAGTCATTTTTACACTCAGAAACTATAAAAGTACTTCACCATTTCGAGTGAAATCATTGCGTAGCGAGTCACCGCGAGGCTGAATCCTTACCGGGCCGCGCCCCGGGAACGCGCCTCACTGATCGATTTGTTCGCACGGAGCGCGAGATTGCACCGCAGATGCACACCACACAAGCTTCGGTCGCACCACTGCTGCACTGATCGTGCGAGCCACTGAACTGATTCAGTGGTGCGCGCGCGAGCGCGAGCGCGACCGAAAATCGTGTAGCATGTGTGCGGTGGCTTTCAGTCTCATAAACAGCCGTAATGATGCTGTTTCGTTACACTCCACAATGTTCGCATCTTGGAGAGAAATTGACAGCATCGTAACGGCTGGTCTTTCAGACTATGCAGTATCAAAATGGCGGCATCCAAGCCGAAGTTCGTTGATCGCGATGGGGGAGAAGCGGACCCGAAAGAGATAGATAAATCCGTCAAAAATAGATGGAACTGGTCGTGGTGTGACCGTGTATTTTTGGAAGGCACTCCTGATCAACATTTAGTTGGGGATTGTTTTCGTAAGCTGTACAATCCCGGTGAAGCTTGGTGCTTATTATGGTGCAATGACGGCATAAGGTATGGCAACGGAGGTCGTAAAACACTGCGTCAGCATGCCACTGGAGACAAACACAAGAAGAGATACCGTGAAAGAAGGACCAACTACTGCCTAAACTTTGGTAATTTGAATACTTTGTTTGTGAATAATTACTGTACATGACATTCATTTTAAAGTTAAGCTTACTAACTTCGTGAACTCTATCTTTATTGATGATTATGATTGAATGATAAGTCTAGATCTTGATCTTATTAATTTGATGTTGGGCTTCATCAATGACAATGACTAGTCTATGTTTTAAGTTTATCATTGTTTTGCCACCACCCTTGGGGCAAGTCACGATGGTCCGAGGTATGGAGTGACACAAGCCCCAGGGGTGAGCCAGACTACCAAGCCATCGGGTGGTCTGTAAGGGCATGAATGATTGATGGGTACCCAAGGGCATAGTCTAGACTGGGGCCCAGGCCAGGGTGCACGTGCACCCCCCCCCCCCCCCTTTTTCTGTCAAATAGGTACACCACTATGGGTTCCTTTTTCTATCACATTGGTACTCCAGAATGGCTTCCTATACCCCCTTAAAATGCTAAAACCCAGGAGCTTCAGGGGGCGCTGCCCCCTGAACCCCCGCCAGGGCGCTGCCCCTGGACCCCCGCCGGTGGTTTAATTTACTTTCAGATATTTTTAAAGAAAGTCATTCTCATGCCTGTTCTTCTCCTGTCTCTCTCCCATGGCAGGCTCCCCCAAGCTCCTGTCCCACATGTGGCGCCTCAGGCAGAAGAGATACGGCAAAAGAAGGCTCCGACTCAGGGCGGAGAAACCCAAGATGAACTAACCAGCAACAACAGCGAGCTTGCTCCGTAGGAAGGCCAATTGTGGTTTCCATGGTGATGTTGATTAATTATAACATGTCGATAACTTAATGTTCTAAATCGAATGAGGGCTTGAGTGGATAGTTTGAAAGAATGATTATTTATTGAGTGAATAAATTGCACATGAATTTAGAGTAATCGTTGATTTAAAGGTGCAGTCCACACTCAATGAACAGCTGCTTCGATTCACTCCTTTTTAGTCTGCTCTGTAAGTAAAAAAATATTTTAGGAATGGAAGTGTGGAAGAGAGTTTAAACTGCTCATGCTGCGATGCTGCTGTTACATTCCATATATAATGTCATTAACAGTGAAATTTGAAGCAGAAAGTCAAACAATGGAGGTCTGTCTTGAACAGTGTTTCTTTGATGAGAAACACGTATGCTTCCTCTCTTTGGGAATAACTCAAAGGTTGCTTATCAAAAGTAAAAAATCAATCCATGTGTACTTTACTTGTGGTTTTCCTATTTTTGCATGTGATATTTGACTCTTTACAAATTCAGTATTCAAAGATAACTGTAATATTACATGTACCATCCATATGATGTGATCTGATGATGCAATAAGTGAATAACACCCAGTTTACTGAGGCATTATGTATATATATATTGCAAGTGAACATATTTAATCTTTATTGCGTCCATGTCTTGCTGTGACATGGAGGTATAGAAAGTCCACAAGCCAAAGAACCTCACTATGTATGTTGGATGAATACTTCTTTGTTAAGTAAAATCATTCTGCAGAAACATGTCACGAATATTGGACTGTATTCCTGCTGTTGATTAAAAATGCGTGCATTGGGGAGCTCATCTATACAGTTGGCAGCAAAATTATCCAACCCCCTCTCATTTTTTACATTCTGTCATAATGAATAATATTGCAGCAGCAGATTGCTACTAAACCATTAAGATAGTTAGCAGACAGTTAATTACTGAAGAATACAGGAGAAAAAATAAAATTTTACCGCAAAGGTCATCTAAAATTGCAATTTGCACCCAAAAAGCATGTTGCAAAATTATTCAACCCCCTATTTTACACACAATAAACGAATGCACAAATAATGACAATTTAAAAGCCAGTGCATATATTCTGAGGTGAATGCTGATTTAATTTATCCTCCACCTGAAACTGGAACCTTTATATGCACAACTAACAAGTTGTAACATTATTCAAGCCAGTTGGGTGTGTCTTTTAGTACTTTGTGCAACATCCATTTGCTGCAATGACCTCCTGCAGATAAGATGAATAGCCTCTCACAAGCTTCTCACAACGCTCCTTGGGGGTGTTGGCCCATTCCTCTTGCGCACCTTGAGTGACCATCACAAGCTGTTGCAGCACGTAGACCTACATGCATCGATTACCATAAGACCATTGCGCAAGAGGAATGGGCTAACATCCCCGAGGAGCGTTAAGAGAACCTTGTGGGAGGCTATTCATCTCGTCTGCAGGAGGTCATTGCAGCAAATGGATGCTGCACAAAGTACTAAAAGACACACCCATCTGGGTTCAATAATGTTACAACTTGTTAGTTGTGCATATAAAGGTTCCAGTTTCAGGTGGAGGGTAAATAAAATCAGCATTCACCTCAGAATATATGCACTGGCTTTTAAATTGTCATTATTTGTGCATTCGTTTCTTGTGTGTAAAATAGGGGGTTGAATAATTTTGCAACATGCTTTTGGGGCGCAAATTGCAACTTCAGATGACCTATGCAGTAAAATTTTATTTTTTTCTCCAGTATTCTTTAGTAATTAACTGTCTGCTAACTATCTTAATGGTTTAGTAGCAATCTTGTGCTGCAATATTATTCATTATGACAGAATGTCAAAAATGAGAGGGGGGTTGAATAATTTTGCTGCCAACTGTATCTTGGTTGGATCATTGGATGAACATTGTTGTCTATTACGCCATAATCTATGTAAAAAAATAACACATAAGCCATGGTTGCTTAATCTCAGAAGGGTGTAATTTGTTTGGGAAATGTCAGCACATGTGGCTAGGAGGTACTATAATGTTGATCCAGTTTGTTGTAGACAAGTGATGCTATTGGAATTGTTTTGATGACACATGGCACACAAGAAAAATAACAAATTCTGTCCCACATGGATTTTTTTGTTAAACTTCTGCCAATCAGGTTCTTTGAGTTTTCAGCATTCATTCAATTTAGCCCTTACATTTCCAGGCTGTGAAAAAACCCATTGGCTTACTACAAATCTACATACAAATAGTAATGAGAGACTTACTACACAGCTCCATGCCAAAAGTAATTAGAGAGTTAATGTGTTAACAGGGTTTCAATCTCCAGAGAGTGTATTTTGTATCTTTAAGCAAGTTACACAAATGGGGTCTAATTTGATGTCGAAAGTTTGTTTTTGTATAGTATTGATGGTTGATCATTCTCACTCCAGTAGCTTTGATACGATTATGTGAACATTGCACTTAATCACAAGAACCTTTTTACAAATCGAGATTTCTACATGTGGATGTAATGTATTGCACAATGTGTTAGCACTTGCACTCCTTTGGAATGCAATTTATGTACGTGTACACTACTTTGTTTCCAGACAGAATTAAAACCATTAATTATTCACGCAATTGTAAAAGATAAAAGGTGAAATTGGAAGGGAATTACCACTTATCTCGCAATTGCAAAAATGTACATATGAAAGCTCGTGGGCAACAACAGTGGACAGTTGATGCCAGTTCTGACAGTTTTAAACTTAACTAAAAGAACCATTGCTTAGAGGTCTACAAATGTTTTGAATTGAATACTGCAGAACTATAAAATGAAGGTGCGCCAAGATCTAGCACAATCTATTGGTAAATTTTCAACTGTCGACAGCTCTTCTGTGAGTACATGTACTTGACCCTTAGGTCCTGATTATACCATTAGTATATATGATTTTGAGGTCACCTTCATGTGACCAGTTGGGAGATATAAGTTCTATAGAATGGAAGTTTAATGAAATAGAAAGTTCTTCAACAAAATTGTGGGCTTTAAACTACTACCCCCTACATGAATAAGTTAAAATAAGTAGTAACTGTTATTTGTATGTACCGTTAGTGTTTACTTTAGTTCAAGCTAAGGGTTTTATTGACATCAAATCTTGAAAAAAAAAAAAAGTACTTTAGACCAAATAATTGAGGAGTTCGGGAAAAAGATAAGTAAATGTACTCATTTCTGTCTATAATAAACAGTGATAATAATTTGGAAATATATTACGAATTGTATGATGTCAAATTTAACGTTTGTATAGTTTTACATTATTAATGTGTGTGTGTGTGTGTGTGTGTGTGTGTGTGTGTGTGTGTGTGTGGGTTGCGTATGCGCGTACCTTTTTTTTTTTGGGGGGGGGGGGGGGAATGAAAGTGTTGAAAATGTTATGAATAATTTTGGAAACGATGGCTTGTATGCCTGATTTACAGATGGTTGTTTGATGATGAGAATACAGTCCGAAACGCCGGATGTGAATTTAAAGCACTGTATATAAATGGTTCCCTTTGTTTTATCCACCCTCAATTGTTCTTTAGCTTATTAGATGCCAGTTATACTAAGGCATCCCTCAGAAAATAGAAATTGCATTTTCATGGTTTCAAGCACCTATTAAGAATCCCTCCTACAGCACAATGTGCAATAAACAAAGCACTCACATCATTTCACATTTATGAGAACTCTAGTATATTCTGAATGGTATTTGCAATTTTGCCCCTTAGCGACATGCAGACTTCCTTCCTTTCCGTTCCTTCTCTGTAATCTTCACACTTTTTTCTCAATTTTTCATATTCCGTTTCTTGCCTTCTTTTGCACTCACAATCACTTTCTGCAGGTCACGCATTTTCTTCCTTATATCTTTTGTATAAAGTTGGCCTAATACAGGCTCTGATTCGTGACACAGATATCGGTGTATTCGACAGGCTTGATGCGATGATCTGATGATATTGACGTGGAAAGTCCCTGCCAGGTGTTGAAATATATGCAATGATATTTGCATGATTTTCGTTGAGATATTCGGTGATGCGCTCTACTGTCTGGTGATAACTTCGGTTTGATTCTCGATCAGCGGCATGGAGCCGTACGCGGTGGTCCTCGTAGCACTCCACATTCTGCTGTTGGTGGTGGGCATCCCAGGCAATCTTCTTATCATCCTCGTCACGGCCCAGCGCCGCTTCAAGAAGAGCGTGCACGTGATGATCATCGCGTTGGCTATCGTGGACTCCTTCGCTTGTTGGACCGCACCCCTCGGCATCCACTACTGGATGTACGACACCGCTTGCAACTAGCTACCCGGTCATGTGCAAGTTCTACGTCTTCTGCTCTTTTCTCTCCACTTTTGGCACCATGTTCATGACCAACGCTCTTGCGCTTGATCGCTATTTCGCCGTCTGACATCCGCTCAAGGTAATCATCACACCGTTTCGTGCCTCTGTCGCCTGTATCGGCTGCGCCGCCGCGTCGGTATTGCTCAGCATCGCGGCGAATTTTGGGTTCGGCGTCCGTCATTATGGGCCATTCGTGACGGTATGTGCAGTCACAGATAACCCCTGGTACTGGAAACCATCTATGGTTTGATCGTCCTGATCTTTGCGGTGACGTCCATCGTGATTACAATCCTGTACTTTCAGATGTGCGTCATGGTTCGACGTCAGGCTCGACTTTGGGCCCGTGTTGCGCCCGCGACCCAACCACCTTGGCGGATCGTAACCGGCAGACCGACAATCGGTCTCTACAGACGGCGATGACCACAGTTTCTGGAAGGGTTCAACAACAGCGGGAACAGCCAAAGTTTCCTTCCAGACAGAGAGCGTTCACCGTGAAAGCCAACGCCGCCTCTAGGGAATGCAACCCGATGCCTAGTACCAGCCAGACCATCCCTAGCTTATCCTCCAACAAAATCGCCCCCTTCAACAACATCGCCCCCACCGTCCTCACGTCATCAGTTCCACCACTGTTACGCCCATCCCCTACAGCAGCCAAGTGCAACCACCGAACATCCCTCTCCCTGAAGCCTATCAGCGCCAAGGATCTAGCTCCGGATGTACCTACCCTCGCCTCTCAATTCATCTTTAGTCGCCTTGGTCAAGATGGTCGAATATATGTTCCTCGTCAACCACGTCGCTAACCCGTTCGTGTACAGCCTCGTCAACCAGCGATTCAGGCACCTGTGCGTTCAGTACCTACAGGACCTACGTCGAAAAATCACCAACAAAATATGACCCCAGTAGACTGATAGTGTAGGACATAATGTTCTGTTTAAATCCTTATGTGCCAGATAGAATGCTTTTTACTGTGCAGGATTGGCGCCCGGGATTGGCGTGTATTGCTGATGGAAACATATATGTGACAATATTGTTATTCGAATTCAAATACATTTAAATGAAAGGACTATCAGGGGAAATTTAAATTGTGAAATGAAAAGTGTATAGGCATACACCCAATAGAAGTAAGGATAGCGTGCATCCTGGAAATGAATGAAAAACAAATGAAACGAATATATCTTGGAACCAGAAGGATTTGAACCTATAATCTACTGCTTACCGGGCAGCGTCTTAAACATGAAAGCTATCTCCAGTTCACGGATTAAGATATGATTGATTAAAATATAGTATTCACATGTTGTCTGAAATGTAACCTTTCTTTCATACATCCGATGTCATGTAAAACATTTGTGAATTGTAAGATAATTATCTTCTTTACTTTCAAACAATGTTTTCGTTTCCAGTGTGTAGAATCTTTGGAACTAATCAGCCTTTGCAGCCTACTTAGTCCCCAAAACCCTATCAAACTCACCATCATTCACCAAATAAAAAAACTGTTCTAATAGCACATTCTTGATATTACGAAGGAAAGCTAAAGAAAAACATGACTCAAGACTAAAAAATGTATCTCCTTATTTAGAACAATATCGGAGACGATATCTCATTCTTTGCTGAAGGTCTGTGACCTGTGGAGACACACAATACAGAATCAAACATGTAAAATGTGAATCACAATTTCTAAAAGGAAAGATGAGAGTTCTTCATATCATCATCCATGTATCCCTTTTGCGGACCTAAAATGAACAACAATGTAAATACCACATGATCTAGAAGAAAATGCCCCTCAGAATACAGGAACCCAAAATGATCTTAGGTTTGCATCAACCCTTACATTTAATTTTTGACAGGTAGGCTAATCTAAAAATGTTTTGAAAATACATTGTGTTTTTCTGAGCGACTAATTTACAAATTTACGCATTAGCATGGGTTTGATCACCCAGCCATAATCTGCGTGCCTCGTCATCTCATAGTAACGACTAAATAATCTTATTATTTTTTCTCAAAGACTACTAAAAATTACACTCCTTGTAATTGTTCATAATAATAATAGTAATGATAAGAGCAATAGTTACATTTATCAGGCGCTTTCTAATCGCGCTGGTTTTCTGATTAAATAAGTACACTATTAAATTAAATATTAAATTAATTACTATATTAATTATCAAATTAAATTTAACTGTTAAATAAACACTATTAAATAAACTACACTACACTATATACATATATACACTATACACTCGAAGCAAAAAGGTACGGTAGGTATGGCAAAGCATTATGGGCCCAGCAAAAACCAATATAGTTTTGTCCGGAGGTGCTCCCGTATCGAGGAAGCATTCAAGAAAACGGTAAAGAACAAAATATACATTGTTCTGAGAGAAATGTTTTAAGTAGACATGGATTTATTTTTGTCATATTGATTTGATGTGGTTTAAAGCTTCTTTGCAGCACACTACATTTATTTTATTTCCCTTTCAAAAAACAAAAAACAAAGGAGAACAAATCAATAATCTAAATAAAACACGATACCCCGCCCTTCCGGAAGACGACCAACCATCACAAAAATACTGGGCTCAGCCGCTTGACTAATACATCAGCTTTTGCACTTCAGACCAAAAATAAAATTTATCATTGAATATACAGTACTGGGAATAATTTTTTTTTTTTTAATTTGAAGGCAAATTCCATCCAGCCTTGGAGCTGTCATTAGTAACTTTTGTGAAACATGACTGTATGTAAAAGATAAATTAAAGATTTGATGTTCTGGATATATATAAAAAAAAACATTATTCCCAGTACTGTATATTCAATGATAAATTTTATTTTTGGTCTGAAGTGCATCCCAAGATGTTGTCATCCCTAAAATGTCAACTTAATTCGAGTGGTAACCTTTGAGTGAATGTTAAGGTACGCATATGTTGTATTTGTTTGTTTACTGTGTATTGCATTGGATTGAATGAAGTTTTGATTTAATATGTTATGAAAAAAATTGTGTTAAACTACATATCCTCTTTTATTTTCTGTGTATAGGCATATTGTGTTACGCATGTTGCCATAGTTAAGCGCATTCATGGGTCATTTCAATGTTATATCAAGTTCTCATGAAAATAAAGCACTGGCAAAGCATCATAGTATGTCCTTGGGGAAAATTATATGTATACAGAGTTGGGCCATCTCGGTTTCATTCGGTTACAACGTGGTGCATATTATTTTGTTATTCGCTTGCCCAACAAAGCAACACGCGCCAAACCACGGGAGTGAGTTCAGTGATTGAAACTGAGTTGGTCAATTCCAAGAGATGGCTCGGGCAAAGCATAATGAAGCGCGCCAGCTATAGTTATCTTACATACATAAAAACGCAGGATCAGCAGCTTCTTACGTCAAATCACTGCAGTATTCCAGGTAGACTTGTATTATGTTCTGTTGAATTACATGCCCTTCTCGTCCTGAGGCCAATGCACCAATACCCTGTGGAGAAAGGTATATGTTTCCTTATTGGTAACTTAATAGTTCTCTGTGCTAGCATTAGTTGATTCAACTTCCTCTTTCAATCGTTGGGCCTGCCAGCTAGGCCCAGGGTCACTCTCGTTTCACAACGCCGCGGAAATCTATGCGGCTACCCCATTGTATCAGCGCGGCCTCCCCGGAGTTCAGGCAGGCTGGAGTGTTTACTTTCAGGTCGTACATTAGCTGGTGGTAGCCTATGCAGCACAACCTACAGCTTCATTATGATGATATGGGACTGAGTGAGGGCCCGTTTCTTTCTACACATACGATTTGAGAACAAAACGAAACCGCATTAGAACATGCTCTTAGGCTAATTTACACCTACTTCCATACATATTAATTTTGTTAAATTATTTGTTTGTTCACATATCTACACTTTGAATTAAAAGTGTACTTTCTACTTTCAGTTTCAGGGCAACAGTTATCGGCCCAGGTGCAGACATATAGGCAGGTGACCATACAGGCATAGCCATAGGTCTATGTCTTAATCTCCAAAATGATTGCCTATGCGTATGGACATTATTTTGTACATAGCACATGTAGTTTCTGTTGAATGCAGAGTCACCGTAAACCCCTTATTCCCGACCGATTTATCTTTTTCCATCTTGCCTTTGTTCTTTTTTGTGATTTTGACTCGTGTGCATTCTTAAGCAGGAGTGAACTTGTGACATCATGGATGAGACTGATGTGGATAGAGGAGCAGAATGTGATTCTGGGCCCTTAGATCAAGATCAGAACCCAGCTGGAGACATTCAGGAAAATGGGGGCTTAAGTAGCTGTGATGAACACCTGGTTTCGGCCTGGGTGCTGACCGAGTGTAGAGAGTTTTTGAAGAGGGTTTTCTCTTGTCTGACAGCTAAGCAGCTCAATGCGTGTGGCAGGTTAGCAATCTTCTAGACTTCCTCTTTTTCTTTGGCATCTCTGCCTCGTTCCTTCCTGCATTGCAGACTTCCCCTTGGCTTCCTGTGTTGAGCAGGATGATCGATGGCTTAGCTCTGGGTTATTTATAGCCCCTGAAATGTCAAAAAAGAGAGCCTATGCAAATAACAAAAGGACCCCTGTGAACAATTTTTGTGGTCATTATCTGTGAGTGTGACTGTATACATGTGCAACCCAGTGTAAATCACAGAGTCTTAGGGCGATTTACCACCTGCAATCTTTAAAAAAAAGAGCCCCCAGCTCCCCTCCCCCTCAATGAGCAAAAGAGCCCTTAAAAAAAAAAAATTGTCCTCATAGGATATAGGATAAAAGATGATTTTTTAGCATATTCAAACATGACATCAGGATTGAAGTGTCCCCTGCAACTACATGTACATTATCTGAACTATGTTGTGTTTATTTTTTTAATTAATTTTTAAGTAAATAATGATTGATATTCCACTTTTTAAATATGAGTTGTAGTTGAAAGGTTCATACCAGTATTACATATTTCCAATATCCTTGCAGAAGATAATTGTGTTAATAATGTTTTATGCTGTATTTATATCGAATGTTTTTACCTTGTAAATTGTCACAATTCAGCTGTATAGCTGCGAAGATGATTCTTGATAAAAATTGAATCGAATTGAATTAGATTTTAAAATTTTCCCCCCGTATCCTTCCTCTTTGAATGAATTAAATTGAATCGGACGAGACATTCCATTTCCCCCCTGGTACATGTACATCGTTTCTCTCTTGACATCATGACAGAGTCTGCACGGTGTGGCACCAAGAGGCCAGAAGGACCCTAGCGAGGAGGCAGGATCTCTTCTGGGTATCCCACTTCCATCAGTCTCACAATGCTGGCGACACCAGCTCACATCCACTGGGCTTCTTCGGTCAGGAATTTGAAAGAGTTGTAGAAGTAAGAACTGTGTCCAGTGACAGAATCTGTAGGTAGAGAACATTCATAGGGCACTTCAAAGTCACTGTTATTTTAAAAGTGAGTTGCCATAAAAACAGCTCTAGACAAATCAAGTTCACATCCATTGCCCTTTTTTGGTCTGAAACTTTGAGTTGCAGAAGTAAGAACCATCCGTGTACAGTGACAGAGAATTTGAAGTAGGAGAATAATCATAGAGCAAATCCTAAAAGCAAGTTTATTTGAAAACAGATGTGTCAAATATCCATGGATCCCTGTTGCAAGATAAGTGCAACGTGTAAAATCATGGCTTTGTTTTGCTATTGATTTATTGCACTTAAGAGGGCAGTGAGATTGGTGACAGAAATGGCTGCACCTTTCAGAAAACAGTACTATTCCTGCCAACTCGGAATCCTCAGAATCCAAAATTTGAACTAGAGCCTCTATGTGCATAATATATTTGATTACTATTCATCACTATTCTTTATTTCCCAGAATGCCGCTGCGGTGCCCAGATTCGCACTCATGTTCACAGAGTTCTCCAAAGGCTCGGAGTACAGGGACCAACCCAAGGCAAAGAGGAGGGCCTTGAGGGACGGGGGCCCCCAGAAGTCTGGGGAGGTTATAGACTACCTCAAGGCCCTGCTGCCTCGGGACTGTGTACTGCTCAGCCTTCTCACACCAGGCACTGTGGGTAGGTAGTGGAGGTCAGAGGTCACTTATCCTCTGATGTCTGATTGCAGTACAGCTAATGGAGGTCAGAGGTCAAGGGTTAATGCACCTGTTTGATGAATTGTTATATAATAGCCATGTGCACCAGGGGTGATATTTTGAAAATGAACTCAAGTTTTCACTTAATTTTCATCCCATTAATTCCCCTATGATCCTTAACTCCGATTAGCCAATTAGCAAAGTTGTTTTCATAATACCAATTGACCAAGCAAAGGCAGTTTTAGACATGTTTCTTTCAGAATATCACCCTAGCTTGATGTATCATTGATCTTGTTGAGTAAAAAGCAAATCCTGATGAGCGACACATAGTCAGCATACTTCTGAGTAAAGTTTGTATTTGATGTTGATCCAGGCTCTTCGGTTTTTGAGATATATGACAAGATGCAAGGGGAGACTTACTTTTTTGGGTTGAATGTATGATGAAATAAGAATGTTGTGTGCTATGGAGTAAAAAGAAATCATATTCAAATCTATCCATGAAGCCCCAAAGGCCAGTGATGGCACCAAGCCCGCGGACGAGAGCGAAGATGACGGGGCTGCTTTCTGCACCTTCCTTCCCAGCATGCCTGGGGTTGATGTCGCCATCCTACCGATCTCGCCCAAGCTGCTTCAGGGCGGGGACAAGGAGTCGCTGTGGCAACGCTGGCTGGAAGCGGGCGTGGCTCCGGCCGACGCCCAGTGTGTGCTGCTCTTCGGGTGGGGCTACATCTCGGGCGTGCAGCAGGCCGCGGCCGAGCTACAGCGGCTGTTCCAGGAGAAGGCTGGTCGTAGCCCCGTCATCGCTGGCGGCATCGTTAGCAAGCTCCTCAGCAAAGGACTCTGCTCTAAGTAAGTTGCAGGTTTTTCAGGGTTTGCGCCTAACTTTTATTGATGCTTTTTTTTCATGCTTTATTAAAACTGAGCACCTAGATGGGTCATTCCATGAGGTTTGGGGAAAAATTATGATGACGTCCATGTACGTTTATGTTGCCATGACTTTAACAGCCATGCCCATGCCCTGGCAGATGCATACTGGAAACTGAGCAAAAACAATTTGGAATCAACGGTGAAGTGTCAAGGCTTAGTTATCATTTATGACATTTGCTTTTAGTTTTGCTAAAAAAAAAATAATTTCCTGCTATAATGTCAAATGGCTAATATAGAGGAGATTTTTTTTTTTTAAATGTAATAGCGACTTCTATACTGCTTCTTCAGGGAAGATTAGGGCACATTCATGTCATGTCATGTATTTATGTAGCTGCTGGTCTGTTGTGCATGTCCGTAGGTCAGAGGAGTCGTCAGGAGCAATCGGAGTGATGTTCTCCGGACCCGGTGTCAGGGCTGCATCGGTCCTTCTAGGCGAGAACGTCCAGACGCGCGAGGCTGCGAAAGGTGCCATCGCTCGTCTGCGAGAAGCCAACTTTTGCACGCGGCCACAGCGCAGCCTGGGTTTCATGTTTGCGTGCTCAGGGCGCGGATCACATTTCTACCGGGATGAGAACGTGGAGAGCGAGGCGTTCCATGCGGTTTTCCCTGACACGCCCCTCTTTGGGTTCTTTGGGGGCGGGGAGATCGGGTGTGAGAACCTGACGCTGGGGCGGGAGATCAATGCCATGTGCCTCTCCAAGATCGCCCATGCCTACACCACCATTGCATGTCTTCTCACCTTTGACCCGAGTTAGGCCGTTTCTTGAAAGACAGGGTGTCCCAATTGCAAAAGAAACTCTTCAGGAATCAGCAGTGTATATATCCTAACAATAATATGTCATATGATTTCTCACAGTCATAGCTTCACAAGGCTTTTCAGGAAAAGTGAGAAACTATCCTTGGTTACTTTTGAAACGCATTTGAAACGCACGGTAATGTACTGACCAGAGTCTACATTCATATACAGTATTGCAGGAGATACAAGCGTGGAGCTCAGACTTCATGTACTGTTTGCATTACTGCGCACAGTGGAGATCAGAGAATCGTGATGTGTGTTAATTGCATTCTCGCCCTCTAGGCTTCAAGAATCGTAGCTGTTTTGGACAACAGAAACCTCATCTAAACCAAGAAATCGATATTTCTGTTCAAAGTCCGTTTCCACCTCTATCATGGGAAGGGAACTTTTTATAAAGTGGTTTCTTGCATTTTCTTTGGTTTTCACAAAAATTGTTTTTTGATTGTTGCTACCTTGTCTCTGAATGCTTGTGTGTCAGATAAACTATGGGTTTTATGTGAACAGAGGAACATGTATGACACAATGAATTAATGGGGATGGCAATGGAGAATGGACAGTACACCCTCGTTCTAACCACAGAAACAATAAAACATTATTTGTAGTAGCTACTTTTCAAGCATGAGTGTATAACAAACACAATCAACCCTGTTGTGAACGATATGGTTCCTTATGAGAACTTAAAGAACGTACTGCAGAGAGCTGTAGTGTCTAATGTTTTTTTTTATAGGGGGCTCTTTTCTGCACTTTGGAGGCTCAATTGCTATGAGTCCCTTTGTACTGGTTTTCACTGGTTCTAACACTAGATGATACGGGGTCACTATGTAAATAAATGTGTTAATACTAGTGCATATAGTGTAGGGACGGGGGATAAGAAATGTTTCAAGAGAACACTGCCTTGTGTGTAGGTGCTTATATTTCAAATGCATACTGATGATCATGTATTTTTTTTTTTGATTTGATATTTTAATATATGATTTATAATTTATAATGTCTGCACTTTAAGTATTACTGACATGAACATGTACATATATTTTAATTATGTAATTGTGCAATATACTATATTTTTTTTTACCAATGCTACATTACAATATTCATTAATCTGTACATTTAGGTTCTGCAATGTGCATCATTTTATGATGCCAATTTTTATTTTGTGGTTTTGATGAAATGATATGTTTAAATGTGTATTAGGACACAGTTCTAAATCTGATTTGATCATGTACTAATGTTGCTCCTCTAGTCTATTTACTGGCTTGATGATCTGTTAGAGGTAATGGCTCCATCATGATTTTTGTCGTCACATTACATACTATGTATGTTACAATTACAATTATGTAAAATAAAGATGTTTATATTCCTAATCTTGTATAGAATTTGCTTCTCATTGATCTGTGTTTATTTTACTCTGCCCCACATCCTATGTATGGTTCTATGAGTGGATCTAAATTGAGTGACACCTTAACTTTTGCATCATTTTTTTTAAACTTTGATTTTGTTACAAACCATCATGTGACTGGGGTTCTGAAAAAAGCTGTTGCTGGACGATTGAAACAATGGTTTGTCGACAGGAATGATGAATGACGATGTTTGTTATCCATTAACTATTAAATGTGTCATTGTACATAAATGTTGAAACAATCACTAGACACGATGCATGCATGCATCAATAGACAAGATAGGTTCAGTCTTATAACAAGCTACGATAGCTCAGGAAATGATGTAATCAATTTGAAGTATGTGTCCGAGCATGCCGCAATCACAGTCCACAATGTATGCATGGATCAACAGACAGTACATTCAACATCTTATAATGGGTTAGGATTTATCTTAAAATGATACAATTAAGCTCAAAAACATCCAAACATAAGACAATCACTACACACACTGAATGCATGCATGAAGCATCAACAGACAAAACAAATTATCTAATTCACTTCAATCAAAGAAATATTGGTATACTTCCTCTCATCAGTCATCAATTAACAATTCATTGGGAGCTATGGACCCATTGCAAATGAGACCAGTTTTGCAATTAATCATGAAACACAATTGATTACTTTTGTTTGTGTTCATTTTCATAATTAACCACAAAATAATAGCATTAACTTGAAACACAATCATATTTGTAAACTCACAAGAGGAACTTGACCAGGTTTTCACATTTTGCTATTTTTATTCATCATTCACCAGTTTCTGATAATAAAAGCAAAATATAGATGTATGCATACATATCAACAATGCTATCTACATAGATATTTCTTACCAACATAAGCTACATTGCACTTCTAAACACACATCAGAGAGAAAGGTATGTTCATAGTGGTGCATATAATAAAGAAATAAGTGAATTTAGGAGACTGGTTGATCTGTTTTGCACTTGAATAATGATTGTTAACAGTCAAAAAATGGATTTCTGACCGTACTGTTGTAGATAATTTATTACTGTATGAGGTTTGTTTTGAGCACACCTTTCACTGGAATTTTCTTACATTCCTCTCATAATAAATTTACTCCAAATCACTTTTTACTAATCTAAAAACATGTTTTCATCTTTTTTACTATTTTACCCCCCCCCTTATCTTTCAACAAGACAGATTGACATCAGGAACCATAGTCCTGACACCCCACTGCACTGAGATAGCAGCTCAGTTGCATTGAACTTCATGCATATTTTAACAACCAGGTAGACTAGCAAGATTCTATGAATATGGCTCCACTTTCCTTCCAGATATCAATGAATATACGACTGATACAACTGATACATACATTTCATAAACACACAAGTAACTAATCCACAATGCATTAGAAAAGGTATGGTATAGCGCGGTTTACACATGTGTGATTAATTTGTATTTTAAGGCACCTCGGTAATTTACTTCAAGTTTGAATGTTTCGTGACTGATGACATCTTTGTCACTTACGTTAGACGCTCTCTCACACCTCCAGAATCAGGAAAATACCTGTAGTTTAGGAGATCAGAATCAGGCCCTGAAAATACCTGATAATCCTTTGGGCTATTCACTCCTCCCTAAAGTAGAAGCTCTGTCGTTGTGAGTGTTATTATTTGATGGGATGGAAGTTCTCGCAATTTGCAACAATTTGCAAATATCTCTTTGACCGTGGAGAAAATACCCATTGTTTTGAAGGAGTACCTACTGACTTACTGGTATTTGTCATCGGGATATTACAAGATTTTATTTCAGATGGGTGAAATAACTGGTATTCTCAGGTCAGGGCTTAGTTCACGATTATACCAGGGTTTTTTTTTCCTGATTGAGGAGGTGCTAAAGCATCTATTGAGGTAAAAAAATGAGGGAGAAACATGACTCAATGACAAGAACAATTATTTCATGGTTTGTTTGTCTTGCTTCATGGCAGTGATGTGATATTTATGATATTAGGCAAAACTCATCTGTGGTGTGTGGGAGGGGGGTTCTACAAATATTGGGCATTATTTGTGTTAAAAAAGTTGAGGGAAGAATCATAGATGGTCTCTCGAGCATCACACACAATGCATACCATGGAAAGAGCTTGGAATCAAAGAAATAAGTATTTACATAGGCGACATATGTCACTATTAATACTATTACATCACATTCTAAAGATTCAATATCCTATGATGAACTTTCCATTGTCGAATATACGATTCACTTTCAAGCATTGGTAATCCTGCTTTTGATTAAGTTTGATATCCTTTACCTACAGCTCACAATAGACCAACAAGCTACCAGTTTTTGTTTCTGCTTTGAAGCTAAACAGCAAATTTACACATTTTCTTTATTATCTCCTGTATTGTTTTTCATCACTTTGTTGTCTTATAATAATTTTGCTTACATATATGTCATCTACTGTAATTAAGTTGAATACTTCAGCCATATACATGAATATGTCATAATATAATGTTTATATATGGGTACAAAAAGTTCTTTCAAAAAGATGTATTTACAATGTGCAAAATAAAAGTTTACATTATTACATATTACCTTTGTATTACATCCTTAACAGATATATATTTGTTCCTAAATATTGATAGGGCTGATTAAACTTTCGCTTTAGAAGGTCATGCAACAAACTTGATTGTCAGGTGGCTTACTTTTAAAAAAAGTGTTAAATATGTGAGGGAAATCTTGCTTGCATATCTGACCATAAAGCTGTACATATGTCTCATTGTCACATACCTGCAGTTTTCACTGACAACAAAGACTCCTACATAATTTATCTGCAATCCATGACTTACATCAAATTAAAAGAATGACTTCAACTCATCTTGACTACTTTAATCCATATAATGTTAGATTATACTCTCCTAAATCACAATAATAGTATTTACTGGGTTTTTGCACTTCTTATGCTCATTTTTTGTTAAGACATAGCAGATTGCATCATATCTGTACTCGATAATCACTTGCATGATCTTGACTGCAATACAAGATCGTAAAAAAGGTCGCTTTGGTCACAAATTTGCAATACAATACTTGTGCACATTTTTCTTACTTTATTTTTTTTGGCAAAAGCTCTAAAATGTATAAATGACACAAATAAAAACAACAATGAAAGCACAAGCTGCAATAATATAAATATAGTGAAATAATGATTCTTATTGATCTCCTTCCGTAACTCTCCACCGGGGGCTCAAAACAAAGTAACATCAGAATTATGTGTGTAGAATGAATGTGTAACAGCTCTATATATATATATATGAGAAAGAACTACAGTTTCATATTCATAAATAAACTACTGTTATAACCTGTATTATTAATTTGCATAATTGATAAATGATCCCAAATTACCATTTATATTTTCATTACATACGATAATAACTAAATCGAAATCAAACAAAATACAGATACTACAAGAACAGAATAAAATGACATATAACAAGGAAACATATGTAGTATAAAAATGAAATTATTTGCGCTGTATTACTGGTTATTTCCAAGACCATCAACTTTTTGCTGCTGAGTTTTGTTTTTGTACCTGTAGTTGGTCATATTGAAGATTCACGCAACAATCATTAAGAAATGAAATAGCCTCTGGTCCGCTCCTAGCTGGGGAATTCATGGTTATGTGGCTGTTCCCCATGAGTGCAATGCCCCCCCCCCCCCCCCAGTCCGTCACATTCATGCTATCACTCTCAAATGGCCCAATGTGACATCATCATTTGATTCATTTTGCGCCCCAAAAAGTTAGTCCACATTTAGTATGCAGTCGGAGTCAAACCACTGTTGTGAGAGATAATTACAATAATTTCTCTCTCCAAACCCGATGTCAATAATGGACAACTTATATATGAGGAAATGTAGTTTCACAGGGGCTCTTTTTGCATTGCAGGGGCCCTTTTTGTATTGAAGGGGCTCTTATTTTTTGCAGGGGCCCTTTTAACATTGCAAGGAACCTTTTTTTGTATCAAAGGGGCTCATTTTGCTTTGCTGGGGCCCTTTTTGCTTTGCAGTGGCCCTTTCAGCATTGCAGGGGCCCTTTTTGCTTTACAGGGGCTCTTTTTGTATTGCAGGGGCTAAAACCTCCTGAGCCCTGGAGTATTTTTTTTTCACTGCCCCTCCCTTGATCCTCTCAATGCACACATACATGCATTGGAGTTCCCATAGATGTATTTTATTTCAGGAGGATGCCACAGACCAAACCCACTAATTAACCCATAGCTTATGGGGTGTGAGTGGTCCAGATGTTAAAGGGATAGTTCACCCTGAAATAAATTTATTTCAATAAAAACAGAAACATGAAAGAAACATATAAGTGAAGGTTTGACAAAAATCTATCAAAGGATAAGAAAGTTATGATCTTTTGAAATTTCAATTTTGTGATGTTGTACACAACATACAGGAGAGCACCTCGCACGTGGCGTCACAAAATCAAAAGTTTAAAAGATCGTAACTTTCTTATCCTTTGACGGATTTTCATCAAACCTTCACTAACATGTTTCTTACATGTGTCTGCTTTTATTGAAACAAACATAGTTTCAGAGTGAGCTATCCCTTTAAGTCTATGAGGATGAGACGATGTAGGAGTCAGTAGGTTAAGACCCACATAGGACTGGGCAACGTCATACCCCACAGAGTGGAAAAAACAAACAATAACGATGATGAAGATTCATGTTTGTGTTGTTGATCTTCTTTACATATTCTAATACAAATCTGTAGCATTCAGTTTGAATTGAACACACACAATATGCACACACAAGGAAAAGGAATAGAAGTTACTTTCTGTGAAACATATCAATGAAAATATTTTCTACAAACTTAATAGGAATATGATTGACGGTCAGATGACATGATAACAACAACAGAACTATATATAAATAAATGTTATCCACTGATGACAAACATCCTATTCCAGAGTATGTACAGGAAGCTAAAGAGCATTCATTTCTTGCAAAATCTATGACTGTGGACTGCAGTGGAATTATGTGGAATGTACTAAAGAAGCCATCATACTAACTGCATACTCGATGTAATGTTACTTCCGCTACTCGCACTTCTACACCAGACATTAAAGATGGCCCGTCCCTTTTACAGACATCTGTAAAATTCATGAAAGTTTGCACATATTTAGCACATATCTTTAGGATACCAACTGTGAAATTTTAAGGTCAGAGGTACTATAACTCCCATAGAATAAATGAAAATCTAACTATTTTTCACCGAGATTTGACTATTTTTGTGGTACAAAAAGAGAAAGCTCAATCAATTATTGAAGATTATTTCCTCAAAACTGAATGTTACGCTTTGTCGATTCCAGGGAAAGGTTATATACCCACTCTCTCTCAAATGATGACAAAGTCAGGGAACTTTCAGAATTAGGTCTGCAAAAGGGACAGGCTACCTTTAATATGTTGTGGTTAATATAACCTCTCATGACTTGGTAATGAGAGAGTTGTTTATATTTACTGGCTTATGTACCTTACTGCTTCCTATGCACTGATCAGTTCATCATCATCATCAGGCATTGTTCAATCATTGTTGGATGAAGCCCTCCACAATCAGTTTCCATTCATTCTATTTGCTGTCATTCTGTTCCATGTTGATGTGTTTGTATATGATGATATTTCTTCTCTCCATCTTCTCTTAACTGAACAGTTACTGTAGGCAAAATATATTATTTTATAATCAATTACTTAAAATCATCATCATATTTTCAAGCTAAAGACACGAGGTACATATGAAGCATGGTACACTGCATAACAAAGGTTACCCTGTTTCAACAGGACATAAAGAACCATCACATAATTCTAAAAATAAAGGTAGAAAATACACATATCTACAAAGCACATACATTTTTTCATTACATTATTGCATTTCAATTACTCATGTCACATTAATCTAGAAAACCTTAGAAAGCATCTTCAATAGTTAAATAATGATCACGTGTCTATTAAAAGTAGAAATATCTCATTTTTAATGAACAGTTACTCCATTAAGAATTTTATTGATTCATTTTGTTCAGTCCAAGCTATCATCATTGGGCTCCTTATGGCATGTAAACAGCTCTACCCACTACAAAATTACATTGGAGAAGAGAGAGAATAAAAGAAACCAGTTCTCAATTATGCAATCATTAGCCTTGCCATCCGTTGTGATTTAACTCTGGTTGTGCTGCTTGTGTATTTTTTTTTTTCACCAGTAATGCACAGAAATCACATAGAGCAAAGATGAAATATTTGGTTAGAGGTTGTCCACTTTCTATAATGATAATGTATGTGAGCACACTGCTTCCTTTCTCATTGTAGATAGGAATGGAATTTGGGGGCTTTTCACATTGAGAATGGCGGGGTTGGTTGGGCACTGGCTGTCCATATTACATAATGAGTATTAGGTGAGCACACTGGTCCATTCTCATTGTACAATGAATGACAATTATCATGAAGTTGGGGATGCCCATACAATGATTGCATAATGAGCAGCAGGTGAGCACACTGATCTGTTCCCACTGTAGATAAAAATGATGTTTGGGGGGCTGCCCACATAATGACAGCATAATGATTATCGGCGAGTACACTGGTCCATTCTCCTTGCACATTAAATAACATTAAGGATGACTTGGGGGAGGGGGGGGGGGGGGGGGCTGTCCACATTGCCAGCACTATGAGTAGTAGGTGAGCATGCTGGTCCGTTCTCACTGTACATTTCAATGAGGATGGATTTGGAGGGGGCTGTCCACACGGCCTGCACTATAAGTAGTAGGTGAGCACGCTGGTCCGTTCTCACTGTACATTTCAATGAGGATGGATTTGGAGAGGGCTGTCCACACTGCCTGCACTATGAGTAGTAGTTGAGCACGCTGGTCCGTTCTCACTGTACATTTCAATGTGGATGGATTTGGAGGGGGCTGTCCACACTGCCGGCACTATGAGTTGTAAGTGAGCACGCTGGTCCGTTCTCACTGTACATTTCAATGAGGATGGATTTGGAGGGGGCTGTCCACACTGCCGGCACTATGAGTAGTAGGTGAGCACGCTGGTCTGGTTGCCCCTCATGAGCAGGAATGGGGGCAGGTCTCCAGACAGGATCTCCAGCCAGCACATGTACATGACGGGCGGGCACATCTCCTTGCGCGGCATCGGTAGAGACCTAAAGCATGGAAGTCACAAAGAGAACGTCTTCAGAAGGATGGTTAATTGCTCTCGATCATTAGACTAGAGTGTTCATCCCTACACAGCTACTTTACACACAATCAACTTTTATACTGAGTGATGAAATGTCAGAAAATGTACTGCAGTACATTACTTTCTTTCTCTCTCTCTCTCTCTCTTTCTGTCTCTCTCTCTCAAAGAGAACGTCTTCAGAATTATGTTTTATTGCTCTCAATCAGTACACTAGAGTGTCTATCCCTGCAGAGCTACTTTACACACGATCAACTTTTATACTGAGTGATGAAATGTCAGAAAATGTACTAAAGTACAGTACTCTCTCTCTCTCTCTGTATCTCATTCTTCTCTCTCTCTCTCTCTCTCTTACTCACTCCTTTTTTCTCTCTCTCTCTCTCTTACTCACTCCTTCTCTCTCTCTCTCTCTCTCTCTCTCTCTTTCTTCTGAGAATAACATGTGGCAACCAGAATAACAAGTGACCCATAATGTGCCTCCTCAAACGTGTCATTGACAACTTCAGTGTGCCATCAACTATTTAAAAACAATAAGTTTTCTCGACAAGAATAGCATATAAAGATTCAAAATAGGTGAAATGTCCTGTGAAACATGCAAATTTCAGAAGAATGCTGAGATCAGACCACATAATTTGGGTGACTTACATGACGATCAGCGAGGCGTCTTTGGAGTGCTCTTCCAGAAGTTCCCTTAGACGGATCTGCCTCATGGTCTGCAGAGGTTAATACACATATAAAATGTAATTATTGAAAGTCAAATCAATAAAAAGTGGTGTGCTTTTGTCACAAAATGAGTCATTTTGTGTACAGCATCACAACAGTGAGTGTTTTCAGTCACTCACTAGAGAATCATGTTATCATGGCGATTTCAAGAAATGATTGATATTAGGACGGACTGACATGATTCATATTTGCAGACCATAAAGTTAGTACATGTATTAAGTTACACTAAAGTTGAGAATGCAAGCCAGCATTCTTCATAATCGCTGTCCTACTCTGACAAAAGGAAGCAAGTGACAAATCACTCAAATCTGGCTTATTGGTATTCTATGATTGTACCCAGCATTCCCTACATACGGCCAAATCTGGACAAAAACACTCATCTTGCTGTGAGATATTCGATCTAACATGATGTGGTGTTGCACTGATGCCAATGCAAGTGACAGACACATTTTGCTCATCTAAAGGAAAAGTCTCTTTTGTTAGTTCCTTCCTTTTGTCTGAGTAGGGCATTGTGGAGGAATGGGGTAGCAATGGTTATTACATGGAGAGCCACACTGCCATAATCGTGGGTCCCATTCTTTCTTTCAGGATACCAGGAAGGAATCATCTCAAACAAAAGTTTAGTATAACATACTTTATTAAACAATCAAATCATCAAAAGCATGTAAACATAAATTCCTAGGATACTACCTGCCCGAGGGCAGGTAAGTGCAAGGACATTCAATACATATTCACAATGCAAGTTACATGGATACAATAATTATATCATTATATGTTTACATCAAACAAAACCATCACCCGTCAATGAGGGCAGAATAGATTACAGCCAGTCATCATTACTACTATTACCTGATTCCTTCAAGTCATACAGCACACAAGTTGGATAAATCATCAGGAACTATTCATTCCTTCTTAGTCCCACACCCAACTTGGATAACACAATGCTCTCCCCAGGCCTTCTCCCTGAATGAGTCTAAAGAGATGACCGCAGAATAGTTCTATCATGCTTACATCCCCAAATCATTCCCACTACTACCCCCTTTTCTTTGAGTCATACAGCATTCAAGTGTAACAAATCATCAGATTTATTTCCAGAGCTACCAAGATTTCATCAGAAATTAGGGAGATGTCTATCAAATGCATTTAACCTTATGATATCAATCTATCAATAATCACATAGATTGGGTGATGTGATGAAATCCAATGGGGTAATATTGGTCTATTTTCAGGGAGACTTGGCAGGTCTGTATTTCCTGTCTTACTTGGCCGCACACCTGACTGAACACCACTTTGGTCTCACCTTCTCCCTGAGTGACTCCACCATCTCCTCCGAGATCTTCCAAGGGTGCGTCTTAAGGCTCTCATCCTCCTTCAGCAGGAAGGGTTGCAGGAGGTCATTGAACTTGGCAAGGCTGGAAGGAATAAACAGGAGATCATCAAGACGTTATAAAGAATGACTTAGAGAAGGGAGAGGAAAGGGAAGAACAGTGAGGATTGTTGAACTTGGCAAAGCTGGAGGGCATAAGCAAGAGATCATCCAGATTTTATTATGAGTGAAGGAGAGGAGGGAGGGGAAAAGGAGGAGGAGGAGGCAAAGGAGAAGGGAGAAAGGAGGAGGAAAAATAAAAGGGGAGGTAAAGTAAAAAGGGTAAATGGAAATGAGAGCAGGGGGAAAAAAAGGAAATGATGAGAAGGAAGGGAGGAGGAAAAAGAGAAAAAAAAAGAGGGAAAACAAAAAGGAAAAGCCTGAGGAAGAATACGATAAGCGGGAAGAGAAGAAAGGGGGAAAGTGGAGGATAAATTGAAAGGTAAAGAGGAAGAAGGAGCAGGTCACTTAACTTCCATCTGCTGTGAAACTGAAACACAAATACCAGAAACATTATTTTAAGCTATGTCAAAGAAAGAATAAACGAATAGGAGAGGACAGAGAATAGAAAAGTTTGCTCTTACCTCGCAGGAGATGGCTTGCGGCTAATGTCTGGAATGATGTTCACACTGTCGTGAGGAATGCGGAACTTGCTCAACATATTGGCCATGCTATGAAAAGAAAAACAGGCAGGCAAAACATACACATAAAGTTACCAATACTTCAAGCATACCAATACAATTTTAAGTCATTGGAATCTATACCAGTCACAAGTATGTTAAGTACTTGCAAAGAATAGTACATGAAAGTACTTTGTCAGAATTGTGACTTCCATTCAACATTTCCTGCTAGTAGGGCACATCTTGAAAAGTGAACACAAACTGAAATGTATAAATTTTGTCTTTTTAACTTCCGTCGATACATTCTTACATTTTAAAATATGCAAGTTACATCACTTCAAAGAAGCATGGAGATTGGGATGATATATTCCACCCGGTAAAACCGTTATTTACTGGTCTGTAAAACATTCTTCAAATTTATTAACAATGTTGAATGGAGCATGTTTTTACGATAAAATTGTACAAGAATTTACAGATAGTTCTGACTTACTTTCGCTTCTCATGGTCAACACGCTCCTTCTTGCCGCTGGCGAAGACTCGCAGCTTGCACTTCTGCCAGTTTGTCTTCTGAGTGAGCAGATGGGGCAGTAGCAGGGTCAGGCCTGGGAGGGGAAGAGAGTAGGAGAAAGGGGGAGAGAGGGGGGAGAGAGAGGGGGAAGAGGGGGGGGGGGGGAGCAGAGGGTGAAGAGAGGGGGAGATTGAGGGAAGAGAGAGGGGAGAGTGGGGGAAGACAGGGGGGAAGAGGGGGGAAGACAGGGGGGAAGAGGGGGGAAGACAGGAGAAAGAGAGCAAAGAGGGCAGGGAGAAAGAAGGAAGGGGGGAGATAGGGGAGAGAGGAGGGAGAGAGAAAGGGAAGAGGGCAGGGAGAAAGGAAGGACAGAGAGTGAAGAGAGGCAGTGGAGAAGGGGAAGACAGAGTGGGAAAACAGAGGGGAAGAGAAGGGGGAGGAAGGTGTAATAATTTTCTTTTTTTGTTGTAATTTTGGTATTAGGTTGTTGTTAAGACAGAGAATGAAGTCCTGCAATTAGGCTTGTGATATCAAACATGTACAGGGCAGTAATGGACCCTCCCCGAAATCAAAAGGCATTGGTTTAGTGTGATCAAAATGATTCATACAATATATTCAAAATGTCCATTATTTTCTAATTCATGTCTTGATAGCTTATTTGTGCAAATTGGATCTTTTAATATGTCATGATCTCTGAAGTGTTTATTTTTTCAATGCTCCCAATATGTCTCACTCCCCCCCCCCCCGCCTCATGTTGTCAATGTACTTGTTATGTAATACACCCTCTGATCTTACCTCCGTCATCAAACAGCCACCAGACATCGATGGTACCCTTGGGCTGTTTGCCCTGGAACTTTTGCGTGGTCTTGATGACGTTGCCGATGGGCAGGTTGCCACGCACAAGCTTCTCGCTGGTCAAGAGAGGCCGCGTCTGGTGGTTTATGTCACTCTCGTTCTGCACGAGGGCGGTAGACTCCTGCAGGTCCTCCTTGTCCTCCTTGTCCTCCGATCCTTCTTCATCTTCTTCATCTTCAATATTCTGCGCTGCCTGGGCGGCCATGTTGTCGATGTTATTTGTGTCTGTGATCTTGATTGTGGGAGTTGTGACGGAGTTGGAGGCTTCATTGTCACCTACAATTTTGAGAAGGTAAAGTAATTTTATGGAGAAATGTGGACATTAAGGAAACATTTCAGAAGGTACATTATGTGATTATATATTTATTCCTTAAATTACTAGTTTCCTCTGTTATTAAACGAGCCACTTTCTAAATATCTCCTGATTTTGATGTTCGACAAAAAAGTAGGCCAGAATGTACTACTGCATTCAAGGGTTATTGCAAGCAAAACGAGTGACTCAGAAAGCACACAGATTAGAGCGATGGACAATGTCCTGGACAAATACTACTCCTTTCTCAGTACCAGTAATTATGCTGGTGATTGAGATTGTATTACAGGTACGTCAATTGTGTCACACTGGATGCCTCCCTTTCAAAGCCATCTATTTTATTGTCGAATGTTGTCACACAATCCAGATGGCAGTTCTGCGATCCCAATCTGGTATATCCAGGTTGTTTTTGTTTTTTTCAAATTGCGTGCTCAAAGTCGGGTTGCACCTTACACGCGAATGCGGCTTATATTGCGGTCAGTACGGTAGGGGACAAAAGAATTTCGGTTGGTGCTCGTATACCTCTCGAAGTCCCTTCCTCCTTCTGAGGCACGGGTTCCTCCTTCTGTAAGTCCAGGGCAGCTGAGACATCAACTCCCTCTCTCAGCCTCAGGATACACACCCCGAGCTGCAGGTCAAAGGCGTCACTGTGAGAAAGCAGGGAGAGGGTTAATATATGTATCTCTATCATTCCAACTCATTCATGACCCAGGCCCTGTTGCGTAAAACTTACCATTGATAGTACTTTGCTACCAATGGTAACTTCTATGGCAATCTTGAATTTGATTGGCTGTCAAGTGATGTTACCAAGGTAGTGACCATTGATGACAGAGTTACCATTTATGGTAAGTTTTCTGCAATGGGGCACAGGTCCGTGCAAAACATAATGTTGACTTACAAACTGGCAACACTTAAAAATAATATTTGACTGTTAACCTAAACATGAACATACATGCTCTAGGTCAAAGGCGTCAATGTCAGAAAAAACGCAAATCATTAGGTTTATTTGCTTCAAATTGGCAACACTTACAAAACAAGTATTTGACTGTTATCTTAAACTTGAACACACATGCTCCATGCCAAAGTCATCACTGCAAGAAGGAACTCAGATCGTTGTGCTCAGATGCTTCAAACTGGCAACACTTCAAAACAATATTTAACTATAATCCTCAAAATCATGGATGATTGATCATTGAAAAAAGTTAAAAAAAAATTTCAGGTACTGATACTCTGATATATGAAAAACCTGACGGCCACTTTGCCTCATATTGTCACTATATTGAGATATGACAGAGTGAGCTATGTGTACTCACTGTATGATTCCCACGTAGTCCTCAATGATCTCATGCGGGTCCGTTCTCCACGATCTCTTGAAGCCCAGGAATAGCGTGTTGGGTCGGATCTTTCCTAAACCTCCAATCTGTACAAAGGCAAGAAATTCCCTTGTGAAAACTAAATGCTCATAGGGTAAACTGCACAGCATGGTCCAGTATGGGGAATTGACTGATTTAGCCCCCAAAATGCAAAAAGAGCCCCCTAACAACAAAAAGAGCCCCTGTGTAAACTTTAAATTTCTCATGGGGTAAAATTCGAGCTGCCAAATGCGCAGCTTGGTGCAGTGTGTTCTAGTGAACAAATACGGTACTTAGTGAAGGTGTGTTCTAAATATCTGTTACCTAATGGAGGCATGTCCTATATGTATGTTAACTGGTGGAGGTGTGTCTTAAATCTTAAATATATGTTACCTAACAGAGGCATGTCATATGTACGTTACCTGGTGGAGGCATGTCCTATATGTATGTTACCTGGTGGAGGCGTGCCTTAAATGTGTGTTACCTAACGGAGGCGTCTCCTATATGTATGTTACCTGGTGGAGGCGTGTCTTAAATGTGTTACCAAGTGGAGGCGTGTCTTAAATGTATGTTACCTGGTGGAGGGGTGTCTTAAATGTGTGTTACCAAGTGGAGGCGTGTCTTAAATGTATGTTACCTGGTGGAGGGGTGTCTTAAATGTGTGTTACCAAGTGAAGGCGTGTCTTAAATGTATGTTACCTGGTGTAGGCGTGTCCTAAATGTATGTTACCTGGTGGAGGCGTGTCTTAAATGTGTGTTACCAAGTGGAAGCGTGTCTTAAATGTATGTTACCTGGTGGAGGGGTGTCTTAAATGTGTGTTACCAAGTGAAGGCGTGTCTTAAATGTATGTTACCTGGTGTAGGCATGTCTTAAATGTATGTTACCTGGTGTAGGCGTGTCTTAAATGTATGTTACCTGGTGGAGGCGTGTCTTAAATGTACGTTACCTGGTGGAGGCATGTCTTAAATGTGCGTTACCTGCATGAGTTGCTGCGCTCCTTTCCTGAGGGTGGGGGCAGTGGTGAATGCCAGGAAGGCCTTGATCTTCTTGTAATTCAGCCACTGCTCGTACTCTGTCGTACGCAGCTGCTTGAACTTCTGCGGCTGTTCTCCCTACACAGACATGGCAACAATAACAACACTGTCAGAACAGGCAACAATACTGACCAACGAGCACGATTTCTAGGGCTGTTCATCGAAAAAGACATAGCAACAATAACAGCGATATTCTCAGAAAACAAACAATAACTCCTTGGGTTGTTCCCAATAAACAATAACAATAAACATGTATGACTTCTGGGGTTGCTCCCGCTTCACAGACAGAGCAACAACAACAACAACAGCAGAGGATGTTGTCAGAATAATGAACAATAACAACAAACGTGGACGGCTCCTGGGGCTGATCCCCTACAGAGATATAGCAAGACAATACTCAGAGCATCACTTACCTGCCTTTAATCTAGAGAGCAAACTAGTAAGGTATTGATAAAGTGATAAAGACTTCTTTTTATAATCCAAATAACTTCCTTATGATATGTGTGATATGTCTTATGCTGATTTATATCTCTAATTTTTCTGCTTTCAATTGAATTCAATGCAAGAAAGGTTTATTCATATATGATAGCTGGCAGCCATGGCTGAAGAACAGTCACTTACATGTACAGTTTAAAAATCAGCATCCAGAGAGTAACAATCATATATATTCAAATATAATATAATATAATAACAGTTCAGTTCAAATATACAAGAAGAAAAAACATTCCATTAGAATTATATATTCCATTTATGTAAAAAAATTAATGATTATTCATAACATCTCTCATATGGGTTAAATTGGATGGATGGCTTACCAGAATGACGTTGCCACAGAGTAGGAGGCTGGTATTCTTGGTGATGTGAGAGCAGAGGTGGAGCATGGCAGGCCGACAGTCTGGGGGACCAGACAGCAGCAGGATCTGAGGTCTGCATGGGGATAGGATGAGACACACGGCACCAACATCAGTAAAAATATATACCTGTTGGATTGGGGGGGGGGGGGGGCGAGTAAGCCCCCAAATGTATACAAAAAATCCTCATATTTCTCATGGAGTATGAAAGCAAAATAGTTCATCGTGTTCCTGTGAGAAGAAAAGTAACACACACACACAAAATGACAATTTCATATTTCTCATCGAGTATAATCAACATAGTTCAATGTGTTCCAGTGAGAAAAAAGTTACAAATAACAAAAAAATACCCTGTGAAAATTCCATATTTCTCATAAACCCCGTTCATATACACCTCCTATCCCCCCAAAAGGCGCAACATTTGCAGCAATTTTGCCGATGCATTACCGATAGTTGCGTATATGAACGGGAATCACTCATATGATGCGGTATTTGTTCCTCTTTCTTCCGCTTATTTTGCGGCTATTTTGTGGATCGAGACCTAGTAATAATACCGCAATATAGCGGTCAGCAAATCTTATGAACTGCATCCGCAAAATAGCTATAAATGTTGCGCCTTGTGCATCCCGCTCTGGCATTTGGGTCGCTAATCCCACTGCTCGTATGGCTGAGCGGAACATACCACCATCGGAATGGAGAGAGTCCAGCTGTCCAAAACACCGCAATATTACAGCTTTTGGGGTGTATATGAACGGTGCTTGTGCAGCTCGCTGGGAACTTGCTTATCGATGTGCATCGGTAATAATAGCAGTATATGGTATATGAACGGGGCTATTGAGGATAATGCACATACATTATAGTTCAAGGTGTCCCAGTTGAAAAAAAAAGATTGGGGGGCTTCAGGGAGATGTAGCCCCCAAAATGCACGCACAAAATAGAGCCCAACAAATAAGAAAAGAGCCCCTGTGAATACATAATATTTCTCATAGGTTATAATGCACAGCATGGGTCAGGTCAGTGTGTTTCAGTGAAAAATGACAAGGGACCTCAGAGTGATATAGCCCCCAAAGTGCAACAAAGTGCCCTCATAAACAAAATCTGATTTGAATGCAGGCCCCCTTGTCTTGCATTACAGATATCTTGGTTGATGCATTCATAATTTATTTTCTTTTTTTAGTATCTTTGTATTGTACATGTATATAATTCATAATGCTAAATATGTTACATATGTAAGTTATATAATATCACAATATAACATTATATAATATAATATATTTAAAATATAATGTATGTTATATAATTCATGTCTCTGCAGTTTCTGTAGATGACACTCACCTGAATGTCTTGACGTGCTCAGGGACATTGCCCAGTTTGATGGTAGTCTGTAATGCCCTCTTGTACAGGAAGGCCTGGTTGGAATCACCCCAGTTCACCTCTGCGAAAGAAATAAGAAAAACAATGATTTCCAGCAATGCAGACTAAAATGATTTGTATAGCACAAGTAGGACTCATGTAAGCTATCTATCTGCATGTACATATCTATACATCTATTTATCTATCTCTCCCTATCAATTTGTATATTTGTAATATATGTAAACAAATACATGTATTTAACTTTGTATATCCACCCACCATCCCACCGACCCACCCACCGACCCAACCATCCATCCACCCCCCCCCCCCCCTTCCAACCACCCACCCATCAATCATCCACTCCTTACCTGGTTTGGTGCTGTGAACATACATGTAGAGCCCAGACACAATGCCGATGGTGATAAGAGCAGCCCACCAGTTAATGAGGAACATTACGCCAACACATATAATGGAAGCCACAAAGGCGACCCACATGTTGTAATATTTGAAGGCAGGCCTCCAACCTGTAGCATGGAAAATAAAACAGAATATTACCTCCAATAAGAACCATTTTGACGTTATTTGTGCATTTTTTGCACTCATGATTATCACAAATTCAAGAGATCAGCTTTTTTCTTTTGTATGATACAGATAGATATTTTGTCTTCCTGTTTTCCATTCATAAACATGTCATAACCCATTTCTCTTTCACATCAATTTTATCAAGTTTTATAACATGTGCAGAACATAATATCCTTTTCTGTTTTTTTTTTTAGTTCACACTTGAACAGTTCCGATTACTTACATCTTTAAATCTCACTAGCAAACCCTTCCAAATCTGACTGGCGTGGCATGATTGTTACATGTACATGTAGAAAGATAAAAATCTGAGTGGCTACCAATGTGTCTATAGCAGTCACTTCACTGTGTCCCTTGAGTGTCAAATGCAGACGGTGATTTGCCATTTGGTCCAATCCCAGTTGGTCCACTCACCATTTCGTCTACCATCACATGCTGATATGTATGGGTTAGGGTTAGGGTAGGGAGTCTGGATTAGGGTTAACAGTTGAGGTTGTGGTATAGAATAGAGTTGTTGATACGTTAACCCAGTATCTTAATCTAAAAGAGTATTTTGAAGGGGTTCCTTGTAGATGAATTGGTGAGTGGACCAACTGGGATTGGACCAAATGACACTAAACGATGCAGACAGGTCTGACTGTCTAAATGTTTGAGGTTGAGGACTCACCTGGGGATTTGGCTAGAGAGGCGGAGAAGCAGGAGAAGTTGATGAGGGCGTAAGACGCCAGAAAGAAGTTGGAGATCAGAGGAGCAATGGTGTTCAAGTCGCCTGGAATGAAAAGAGTGGAGAAAAACAACAAATCAGTGATGATGTTTACAAGAGACGTTTGCACCATTTGTACAAAAAACAGAATGTCTGAGGATGTTTTATCAGAAACATTGATTTTTAAAATGCTCTTATTTCAGAAGAAATTTCTGATTACTTACACATCTATACAAAGAATACTGCCCTAAATTGACAGAAGGAAGCAACTACCAAAAGAGACATCTCTTGTAAATGAGCAAAATGAATCTGTCACTTGCATTGACATGAGTGCAACAGTACATCATGTTAGAATGAATATCTCGCAGCAAGATGAATATTTCTTCTCCAAATTTTGTCTGTATGTGGGGAATGCTGGGTACAATCTATGAGCACCAATAACCCAAATTTGAGCGACTTGTCACTTGCTTCCTTTTGTCAAAGTAGGGCAGAATAGACCTAAGGTGTAAAAGAAATTGAAAATCATGAACATCAACTTCCAATAGTTTTCAACTGCTGCTTGCCATGATGTTGACAGGGTTTCTCTCTTCTAATGAAGCCATGGAATGCCTTAGATTTTACAAGTTAATCGCCCTTGTTGTATGGAGCAAGTTTCTTGCAAAGTTTGCTGTGGCGGGAAAAGGCTGCCATTAAACTGCGGCAAACTGCTCCCGTGTGCACATACCTGAAGACAACCTTCTCCTTACTGATACTAGCAATGAAGCTGCGGATGGACTTGGAAATAAACAGTTGTTTAACCCTTTAAGTGGCAAAGAAAATGCTGTATAGGACTTGTGTGCAAAACTGATGCAAAGAGTGGGAAATTGGTGGACCAAGCAAGCTTATTCTAAGAAATTTTCAGCGATGTGAAAACGCTAGCGTCAAATTTGGGTGAGCTATGAATGTACCTTAACCCATAACGTGCCCCTTTTGGATTATTACACTATAAATACGCACAAATCCCATAGAGCAGCATTTTGTTTGGCACACAATGAGTTTAGATAAACTTCCCCTTACCTATAGCAATGAATGCAGCAGCAATGAAGAAGGTGAGGACGTAAGCTCTCTTGGGCTCGTCGCTGGGGCCCTTCCCGACGGCAAAGTACTCAATCTTGGGAAAGATCTTGTCCTTGCATACTGCCTGAAAGGTGGTTGAGAAACATATTAAAGGTAAACGGTAATGGTGGGAGTTATGTAATCATGGCAGAATCGTTCTGCTGTCATCAACAAATCAGGATTTTGTTAAATTTGAAAGATTTGATTATTTAAACATGATTCCTGTCTGATCTCCTAAAATCAAACTAGAATGCATGAACCCATTGCTATAGCAGAATGACATTCCAATGATTAGACATCCCGCCATCTCTACCACTAAAACCCTTCAATAACAACCTTTTTTGTTTGTTATGTTTCATGACAGATCGACATATCGTACTGATCAGCGTATTAACTGCAGTGTTTTTCCCTTGCTCAAACTAGCAAACTCTGTTAGATGGGAGCTGCCATTGTTTCTTTGATCTCCGGCGGTATACACAAGAACGTAAACACTTCTGGGTTAATGGTCTCCCTCTTCCCAACCCCCCCACCCCCAAATATTTGATGTCACCGTATCCTTAAATCAAACTCTTACCTGGAAAACCTTTGGTGCACTGACCAAGCTGGCGAGGGCCGATGAGAGCGATGCGGCAAAAATACCTGCGAGAACCAGAGGCACCCAGGCCGAGATTACCTTGGCTGCCTGAGGAGAGAGAGCAATTAGGGAAGTGACATGTTAAGCCTCCTGGTTCCAAGGAATGAAGAGACCATTGATTGATAACACAGTGAATGAGCCCATGGTAGTGAGAGGGTTAACCCTCTTAGTACCAAGGCATGAAGAGACCATTGATTGATAACACAGTGAATGGGCCCATGGTAATGACAGGGTTAACCCTCCTGGTTCCAAGGCATGAATAGACCATTGATTCATAACACAGTGAATGAGCCCATGGTAGTGAGAGGGTTAAAAAAGATCACAGATGTGGACATACATGAAGACTGAGGAAGAAAACAACCACAACAAACTCAGCACACTAAGAGATGGCATAGGTCACATCAAATTGTCAAAATGTCTTTTTTTCTACAGGTTGGACTGGAAGTGGAAACATTCCCTTGAGTGGAAGAGTAGAAAACAAAGTGTAATGTTTCATGAGCAACAGACAAGATCTCTCTAGAAATGATTTATCTGTTTAGGCAGTTGTAAAAAAAGTTCAAATTTTAGAGTTCAAAGGTCAGAGGTCAGGGATCACACATACTAAAATTCCATACGCTCCAATTCTCCATACTGTATAAAGAAGGGAAAAAAAATTCCCATAATGCACCACACAGCCACATTCAGATTTTATTTGCAATCCAGTGTACTAGCGTATGAGACCAGATGCCGACACAACTGCACACAAAATCCTGTCACTGTGCTGTGACATGAAGAATGTGAGAGGCGATACAAACTTACTGCTAAATCGTTGACCAAGCCGTAGCTGCAATCCATGGTCCCGTTCAGACAGGCGGTGGTCACATTCCCGGCGATGACATCAGCGATGCTCCCCGTGGCCTCGCGGATCATGCAGCCGCCAATCACCCAGGCCAGTGCCACATAGATCACGGTGGTGATGGCGATGGATAGGAGTGTGCCCTTGGGTATGGCCTTTTGAGCATCCTGGGGACAGAGTGGCAATATGAAAGAAATGACAGCATATTCTTGGTGCAGCTCTTATACAGGGTTTACTGCATTGTAGATACATGGAGGTTGTTGATTCAGGCTGTTGTAAGTGATGTGGATTAACACAGGTTGAATCCTCATATCTTATCACTAACTATGTCTAAACAATCCCTAAATGCATGTTTAATCATGGTTATAGCTCGATGGTCATCAAAAGTCATAACAATTGGTGAGAGAGAGAGAGAGAGAGAGAGAAACAGAGAAGATGGGGAGGGAGTAAGAGGAGAAATAGAAAGAAAGAGGGAGAGCAAGAGAGAAACAAAGTGAGAGAGATGGAGGGAGGGAAGAGAGGAGGCATAAGTGTGTGGGTGGTGTGAACAGGCTTCTGAGATAACATACATGTCCACATAAAAGGAATTACACACATACAGAAGCCATTACAAACAGACTTTGAGGATTGAAGAATGAGAGAGTAGTACATAGCTAAATCACACATTGTCCATTTACATGTTTATATCTTCTTCCACATGTGAGAAGATAACCTTTGACTGCACTTTACAGCTGCAGCCCATCACGTTTCCTGCTGATTGCTGATTAAACCAAAGTGCAGACAGGATCATGTTAAAATGCACTCAACATAAGTGTACTCAACTCTCATTGAGAAAGCTCCAAAAAGTCCCACTTATGATTCTTTATAATAAAATACTATGATGAGAACATAGTATACAGTCAGGTATTGGTAATTGCCTTCAAGGAGTTGAGTATATGACACACTGGAGAGGACAAGGGCTTCTATATCAAAATACCTTGATGTGTCTTACATATGAGTCCTAGGTATTCACATAAGCCTAATACTAGGCTGTGAGGTGCATGGTCACAACCGAGAATGTCAATCACTATGACTGGTAACACAGACTTCACCCTAATCCCATCCTGGCTCCTTAGGGGCATAGTCTGTGTTACCAGACATAGTTGTTAACAATCTTGGTTGTATCCATGCACCTCACAGCCTACTAACTAGAGTACTAGACTATATCCGCATGACCTTTGGCATGCAACATGTTAACCCTTTCTGTGCCAGTTTCAGTGCTTTGCACCAGCGATAGAAACAAATCCTGCTGGGCGGTATTCTCTCTAGCACTGTATGGGTTACTGCAACCCACTCATAGCATATGTGCATATATGAATGGGTATGAACATAAACACCTGTATCCGCATTGAGGCGGACAAAACAATGGTGTCTCCCTCGTTATCTTAACGTACCCACCCCTTTCACAGCTGATCTCTTCCTGTATTACTTCCTGCTGCTTGAGTGTAATCACAGAGTGATAAACAATTGACATCCTGACAACCTTTCTATTCACCTTCACTATCTACCTCACAATATACGGACACACATTGTATGGAAAATATCTAACTAAATAAATAAAGGTTTCCTTTAATATTGATCTAGGTATAATCTAGTACAATTTTTCACCAATTGTTAGAGAAGTAATTGCCCTTCATTTTGGACAAACACGTACATTTACATACAGATACTTTCATTTTTTTTTAACATACAGTACAGGAACTTGTCCCTTTGCTCTGAATACTAAAAACAACATGAATGTTATCATTAGGATCTCTGAGGATCATGAAGCTACACAATGCTCCCTTTCTTGCCAACATTCTCCTTCCCTGACTGTGAGCCACTGCACATGTTTCTAATGGCTGGGAATTTGCTCCCATCTTGAAAACGATCACAGCACACTATCTACGCATGGGCGTCATTATGAGATGGCTTACTGCTTAACACCTTCACCTGTTCGGTCATGACATGCTCCTGGAAAGAAGGTTTGTGCACGATGAGAAATATATACTGTACAATGAGTTTCATGGTACACCATGTTGTAGTCCTTAAAAAGGCTGTTGGGTTATTCTTTTTTTCAGGAGAGCTCTGAAACAAGCTACTCAGAGAGGGAGTGATAAAGAAAAGGTACAGTGGACAGAGTGAGAGTAAAGTATTACATTAGTCCCGTTCATATACCATATACCGCTATTATTACCGATGCACATCGGTAAGCAAGTTTCCAGCGAGCCGCAAAAGCACCGTTCATATACACACCCAAAAGCCGTAATGTTGCGGTGTTTTTGACAGCTGGACTCTCTCCAAACCAATGGTGACATGCTCCGCTCAGCCATACGAGCGGTAGGATTAGCGACCAACAGGCCAGAGCGCGATGCTAAAGGCGCAACATTTACGCCTATTTTGCGGACGCAGTTTATAAGATTCGCTTACCGCAATATTGCGGTATTATTACTAGGTCTCGATCCGCGAAAAAGCCGCAAAATAAGCGAAAAAAAGGAGGAAGCAAATACCGCATTATTTGAGCGATTCCCGTTCATATACACAGCTATCGGTAATGCATCAGCAAAATTGCCGCAAATGTTGCGCCTTTTTCGCGGATAGGCGTTGTATATGAACGGGGTTATAGAGTATTCTTTTGGACAGGTAATATCTAAGAAAAAGCTGTAACTCTGAAAGAATAAATCAGCAGTCCTTTTAAGGACTACTACATGGCCTAATGTGACACTCGTTGTAGTTTGGTGATGTCGCAATATCGAATGTGACATGGAAGGAAGGGAACTTGAAGAGGAAGCGAGAGGACACTAAACGCTTAACTTACATGAGCAGGGATGTCCCTGTGTGAAGTCTATAGGAATGAGAAAAGCCAGGAGGCAATGGGTTAATCTCAATTCTGAGATGGCTTACTTGCAAATCCCCTGAAATGTTGGCCCCTGCCAAGATACCCGTAGCGGCAGGGAAGAAGATGGAGAAGACGGAGAAGAAAGACTCGCCATCTTGAAACCCTGGCTTGAGATTCTCCACAAACACATCATCTGGAAAATAAAAGCATAAGAATAAGTGATAAATGCCTTCTCGGTTCTTGTAGCTTACAGAATGGAGACTACTGTTTATGCTCACTGTGAAGGCTATGCTAACTACCACCACCACCACCTGCCCCCCTTCCCTTCCCTCTATCCCCCCCCCCCCCCCCCCCCCCCACCAACCCATATTTCATATTAAGTCCACTCACCCCTGTAGTGAGTGAACCCTGGACAGCATTTCCCTGAGTACTGGCCAGGAAGCTACCGATTACCATGTTGATGATGACTACGCTTACCACCACCACCACCACCAATCCTCCCCCCTTCCTTCTATTCTCCCTGCCCCCCATCCCCATATTTCATGTTAATTTCACTCACCCCTGTAGCCAGTGAACCCTGGACAGCCTTTGCCTGAGTGACAGGCAGGAAGCTACCGATGACCATGTCAACAATGGCTACGCTAAGCACTACCACCACCACCATGCCCCCCTCCTTCTTTTCCTCCTCCCCCCACCCCCCCCCCCCCCCCCCCCCCCCACATTTCATATTAATTTTACTCACCCCTGTAGCCAGTGAAGCCCTTGGCAGCCTTTGCCTGAGTGACGGGCAGGAAGCTACCGATGACCATGTTGAGGATGGCTAAGCTATGTACCACCACCACCAACAACTCCCCCACACCCCTTCCTCCTATTCTCACTGCCCCCTTCCCCCCCCCCCCCCCCCCCACACACACACACACACATTTCATGTTAATTCCACTCACCCCTGTAGCCAGTGAAGCCC
>OZ022578.1:27390473-27430473 GCA_963669155.1 Arbacia lixula
CGTCAATGGGAACTCATTCTTTGTCAAGGGAACGTTAGTTAAAGGTAATGTATACCTTGTACAGTTAGATCTATCAAACTCAGTAAAACAATGCATAGGGTTTTTCTGAAGATATGTAAGTCCAAACTGTCTTAGCTAAGCCAGTTGACATTCTGAAAACCGACTGAAGTCAAAAACAGCTCTGATAACCCAATCAGAACCATGGATCGTGGGGGACTTTACTTGAAACTTGAGTCAAAACTAAAGTTCGTTTCAGAACACCACACCTGAACCACAAGAAGAATATGCAATGTATTATAGGTCTAAAGAAAAATACATACATGTACATATATATACTTTCATTCCCATTGTAATTTTATATGTAAGGCAACTGAGTGTATAAATGAGTAAATATTTGTGTAAAATTACACTATGACACTATTGACCAGCCATCTGGATTTTATTTTCCATATAAAGCATATGACGGTATACATGTACACATGTATATGTACATGTACACTAGAAATCTGGATAACATTGCTCCAAAAATAGTTCAGGATTGTTTTTAGTTACAATGCCATGTCAGGAATGCTTCTCATGGAGGGATGATGGTGCACATCAATCCAAATTTGGATTAAATTATATTTATTTGTACAACTTCAATTACATTTAACACAATATCAGTCCTTTATTGGGGACTTTTGAAAGGCACATCGAGCAGTCATTGTATTGAAAGCACTACATATTAAAATTTAAACTGAATGAATGATTGCTTACTTTAGCTTCCCAGGACATACCAATGAAGACGATGGCAAGGAGAAGGACCACGGTAATCATACCGATAATCCGCACGTCATTGACCAGATCAACCATCTGGGCATTGTATTCCTGTAGTGGTAAAATAAGTGGAAGAGAGGAAGGGGAGGAGAGGGGAAGGGGTAGGGGTAAGAGTGGGAAAGGGAAGGGTAAGACGAGGGGAAAGGGGAAAAGGGGGAAGGGGAGGGGCAAAGGGGGAAAGAGGGAAATGGGGAGGAGGAAAAGGGGAGGAGAGGGAAAAGGGGAAAAGGGGGAGGAGAGGGGAAAGGGGAAAAGGGGGAGGATGGGGGAGGAGGGGAGGAGGGGGAGGATGGGGAGGAGGGGGAAAGGGAGAAAGAGGTAGAAGGATGAATGGAAAGGGTGAGAACAATGGGAAGAGGAAGGGATGAAGGAAAAGGCAGATAAATGGAAGGGAAAGGAGAAATGGAGAGGAGAATAAAAAGGTTTGATAGGATCAATTGTCGAAAAAAGTAATAAGAAGATAGCACGGGTAGGAGGGGAGGAGAACAAACCATGAGAGAATGGAAATAAGACAATAACAGAGCAAAGGGAGTTGTGTGAGGAATAAAAATATGATAGATGAAGATGGACAGAGGGTGAAAGGGATAGATAGGTACAATATAGATGGGTTGGAAAGGAGAAATGTAATGTGTCCAGAAAATATAAATGGGAGGTATAAAAGAACACAGAAAGGAAAAGGGTAGAGAGAAAACAAATGCACATGATTAAAACAAAGTTTAACTTCTGAGAATTGATAACAATCAGACATATCTTCATACCTAAAACATATCCATAAACTATACAGTTGGCATATTGCATTCATAAAGTCACAATACACATACTCATATTCATCTAGAATGACAAACAAAATAAAACAATTACCGCGGATTAAAAAAACCCTGTATTTATGTGAATTGTACTGCCATAATTACCATATCAAATTACCATCATATGTCTAACTGACATGGCATCAACAGTCACATAAAGGCATGCAGAGAGTCAACTTCGTTTAATCGTTTAATCGTTACAGTAGGAGAGTTTATCTTAATCAAATATAATTGCAGGGATTAATGTTTGAATGTTTATACCCATTGTGTAGGTACAATCAACAGGGTTTCAGTGACAACCATTAACAGTCATTCATAGCTCAATCATTTAAATACCACAAAGTACAGGCAAACATATAGGGTGTATTAAAAGCACCATGCTATTCACCTAAAATTGCTGAAAATAAAGCATTGCATATGTGGTAGTTTTTATCATCAAAAAGTTGTACAGTGGTATGGAATTTTGTTGTTAAAAATGTTCACACATACTGCATGAAATCAATACTAGCAAGTGGCAGCTGATGAACAGCATTCTCAATCTGTCAAATACTAATACTTGCACTTCTTTTGATCTCCGATCACCTTATCCTTCTTAGGGCTGATTTACAGAGCATTACTGCCTCAGAATATGAGACAACTAACAAGACTTTATTTTCCTCGCTGTAGAATGACCCTAATCTTTCCAATCTCTCTTTAATCAGAACGTTCCTTCCTGAAAACTTTAATCCCTGATGAAACAGGCATTCTGTCAACTTATGGAGCTCTTCCCGTGGTCTCAGATCCAGCTGAAAGAAATCCATAAAGTTCACACTCAAACTTGCCAACCCCAGAATTATGAATAGCATGTATGAGCTTATCTTTAATTGGTCACTGCGTTGCCCCCTTGTGAGCTTGGTACTGCTTTACCTTTGCTACACACTATTTTGATTTCTGTTCAGACTTTAGCTCTTAGCATCCGCATTTCAAGACTTGGCATGGAAATTGCGGTGATAACCCTGCTTTTTCACACGGAATAATAATTGGTAGGGCTAACTCACTTTGGTCAAACCCAGTATCAACAGGGCTAAGCTTAATATCCCCAAACTAAAAGTGGGGCTATGACCAACCTCCCGCTTTCCTCCTCTCTCCCCCCCCCCCCCGAAAAAAAAATCTTTTTTAGTATGGGGATCAGGGAAATATTGGCATGAGCATTCTGAAAGACTAATTGACATCCTCTCTTCAGAATGATTCCAATCTTCCCATCTCTGCATACTTTGATATCCTCCTTCCTGTCTTCTTTAATTCCTGATCAAACAGTTCAATCTTAATTCTTGACAACATTCCTTCTTAGCTTTTGCAAAGTAACACTACTCTCCCTCAAGTATACATGTACATGTATACAGGGAATATAAATTGTGCCATATCAAAGTTACTTTTTAAAAATAATTTTAATGCATGACTTTTACAACAATATGTTCGGAAAAACAGACTGCAAACCTGTTTGTTCCACCTTCTTACAAAGAAGACCCATTTTACTTTCTTATACTCTCTTAAAACAGGGTGGTTTATGTATCTACTACAACTTACATGCAGTTGATAATGGAGCTTACAGAGAGGCTAATATTTTGAACAATTTTGACTACTGGAGTGTGCATACACACTAGAATCATTCAAATAATTCAAAGTGGTCAAGGGTATTCTAAGAGTGGAAGAATGAAAGGCAGGGTTTTTCATGGCGCCATTGTAAAAAGGTCACTCGGTCATAATCGAACTATGCGCATGCAATGTGTGTGTTTACCACTCTGGTCAGCATCTACCACACACGTCCAGGGGCCATATTCATGAAACCTTACTAAGCCTGGTTGACTACTACAGTTCACATAGCTTCATGCATTTTTAGTAACTAACTAGGCTAGAAAGGTTTCATGAATATGGTCCCACGGCCGTAACAGCTAGAAATAGCGAAAACCCTCTTCCCAGGTACTCTGCAGAACCTGTTCAGAGATACACTTCAGAAAACGGATCAGACCAGTTTGTTTGTTTTGAGAGTGTACAGTACACACTAGCTAGAACTGGTCTAAAGCATCCCAATCCACTCTGGCTCTCTCTCTCTAATGTCTAGCACAATTCATTAACTAATTAAAAGACTCTCTAATCAGGACAGGAATTAATCATTGCTAATCACAGTGAAAGCTCTAATGAAATCCCCCTTAATGACATGATAGCTTGGCTAGTTTCCTGTACACTGCAACTGACCTGCACGTCCATATTTTTTTTCACACTACAATTCTGCCATAATCGTGATGAAATTCCAAGAAAACCAGTGGTGAATGAGTTTCACTCGTCAGCGCACACGTACGCAGCCTACGCCTATAAGATGCTAATGCACTTTGGTATCCCACTAATTTTATGAATTTGAACCCTTAACCTAGCCCTGACCCTAAACCTAATTTAAAACGCATGCATATACATGTAGCTAGCAGTCAGCACGCATAGCAGGCTCAGCTAGCTCAGCAATCTAAATCTGCCGCCGCGGCACGAGTTAGACTCATCCACCACCGATTTTCTTTCATTTTATTGTGAGCATGGCAGAACTGCACACAGAGCAGTCACATACTTACCTGGCTTCCATCCTCTTAGACATTTCTAACATTTCTCTTCGACATTTTTCCAACTGATCAACAGAGTCTAGTACTCTAAGACTAGTCCCTCTGTCACTCTCCTCTTTGAGCTGGAGAGGGAATTGAGAATGACTAGTCTACTGCAGCCAGATAAATGTATTGAATATTGTAGTTTGGATTAAAATGCCCAACAGCCTGGAAGTTAAGCTAGTGACAAACCAATCTTTAAGTTACACTCCAGCTCAAAGTAATTGGTATAGGGAAAGGGAAAGGGAAGAAAGGGAAGGAGCCGCAGTTTTGAACGGTGGAATATTTTGTCCAGATCAGCATGAAACATGATTCTTTTTAGGCTAAAGCATCGTGTTTCCTGCTGAACTGGACAAAATATACCGCGGTTAAAACTGCGGCTCCTTCCCTTTCCTCCCTTTCCCTTTGCCTATGCCAATTTCTTTGAGCTGTAGTGTATACCATACATGGAAGACGATGATACCCTATTGCTGTAGAAAAAAGCCTGTCATGACACAAAATGTACATTGTGGGCCAATGTGAGACACCAGCAAGATTCCTGAATAGCAATACAGTACATCCAAAATAGAATGTACACATCCAACACAAAATGTAGATTGCGGGCCTATGTGAGATACCAGCAACTTGCAAGATTCCTAATTACAGAACATCTCTTCATTCAGTTACATGTATGAGTTTATTACTATAGGTCCTTCCCTGTCCGACTAACTGCTACACTGTATGAATAGTGCATGTTTCTGGTGATATACATAGCACTCCTTTAAGACGTATTATAGAATGGGTATCAGAATCTCTGCAATCTGATTGGCTAATTACCCGTAATTACCGTGTAATCTTTTTTTACTGGCAGCACGCGATATCAACACGATATCAACATGATATCGCTATTACATTGGCAGTCTACTATTATCCATGTATGTAAATGAAACAAAAAATAAAATACAAAGCTCAACACTAGTATCAGAACAGATGTATATAAAACCTATAAAATCAGTACAAGCTATACATGTAATCTATAAGTTAATAAAAATGCATGCAGATGAATGCATTTTAGGAACTTACTAGGGCTCAGTAAAGTTTCATGAATATGACTCTTGGTGGTTACACAGGTTTCACTTTCTAACAGAAAACAAGTTTTAGAATGGGAATGGAGAGTCAATTTCTCGTCTACACATACAAACCACTGAAGTGTCCCTTTAAGCCAATGAACGTTCATGACATGACGTCATACTTCTGATGTATTTCAGAAGCTTTAAGGTGACTAAGACCCGTCTGTCCTTGTGTAGATCCTGCCCAACACCGCAGGAGAAGAGAAAAGCTAGCCACGTGCCCCCTTTCCCCCCTGCTTGAACCCCTTCCCTATTAATACCCCCAAAGTAACCACATGTGTACATGTTCATTCGTCGCCACTTGACACACGTGTGTGGCTAAAGCCCTTTTAGTCACTTTATGTGTCATACCACTACAAGAACATGAAATGAGCTAACGTAATACATGCTTTATTTTAAGCACAATTCTTGGAATTATTGATTATGTCACACAGATATTATAAACAGGTAATTTTTGTGGGGGATTTTTGTTTGTACATTTCATGCTCATATATCATAGCACCAAAATAGTTTGCTTTAAATCATGCATGTGCCTGTAGGGTTGGTTGTTCATGATAGAACTATCCTTGTACAAATATTTAAATCTAAAAATACTTAATGCTATAAAGTGAGAGGGTGAGAAGACTGAAAAGGGGAAAACTGTACAAGTACATGTATAACCTTTACCAAAAAAAAAAAAAAAAAAAAAACATAGCTGGATATAAACTGTTACAATTAGCACTAGCTTTGGACACACAAAAATGTTAATTCCATGAAAGGGAAATGGGAGTATAGGGAAGAAATGAAAAAAGGGGCCTCTTAAACTTAAAAGCAGAACAGAAAAGTTGCAGTTAAAATTTAACACTTAATGTACCTCAGGAGTCAAGGAAAATACTGATGCCATGAACTGAGGGGCCCGTTACGGCCTCAGAAGAGCAAACTACCGTACCAAACAGATTTATCCAAATAAAAGTGTATCAAACATGATTCAACAGCTATAATGGAATTAGGGTAGACTGCAAGAGAGTGGAGGAAAGAGAGACGAGACTGTATGAGCACAAAATAAAACATATAGGCAAAAAAAATCCTCCATCAAATTGACTTTAAAAAATAACAGGACAATACATGTTACACTGCTGTTATACAGTTGATAAATGTCATATCATTAAACAAATATAGATAAAATAAACCTGCAAATAAAAAAGCTTGCACAATAAATTTTAATCATACATTGGAAGTTTCAGGTACAGACATAACTACATAAAAGAGGAAAATCACTGAGCAGTTACTGTATGTACCTGAAGGAGAAGAGCCACCGTCTCCGAGAAACCCACAACGTACATAGCAACAGCAATGGTGTTAGCAACGGAGAAGATGAGACCGATGGAGCCACCAAACTCTGGACCCAAGCTACGGGAAATCATGTAGTAGGCCCCACCTAGTAATACGAATCAAACAGGACACAAACATGGTAATTCAATCCCTATGAAATATTAAAATAATGTACCATGAGAACTTAGTTTATTATTTATAAATTGATTGTCATGTGTGTTCTTGTTTTATTTCTTAACCTCTGCATTGAGTAGACTAACTTGAAAAGGTTTTATTTGATGATTGTTGTTGTTTCAACCAATATCTGGTTATACAACACTACCATAAACTACATACATGTATGTTCACAGAGTAGCTTCTCAAGTATTAGAATAAAGAAAAGAAAATACAATATATAGTGTCCATCGAAATGTGTTTGTGAAATTAAATATTAACTGAAAATCTATTTTTTAAAAAATGTGTAACATAGACCCATATCTGCTGTTAATCATTAACATCAGTGAGACTTCTTTTTGTCTGAATCAATTCACTACTCTTAAATGTACCATTTGTGTTTCCATTGTAACAAGAGACCAGGCTTCATTTAAAAAGTTTTTCAGATGCCATATACATAGTTCCTCTTTTTGTTTCATATGATTTCTCTTTAAACAAAAAATCTAACAAATGATCAACTAATGGTATTAAGCAGACACACAGATTGTCTCAAATGTCAACATCTCTTCCCCTAATCCGAAAATTGTCTCAAATCAATTGAAAACAATATCTTTATCTTTGACAATCTGCATGTTCACTTGTTTTCTGGCTTTCTGGCTTTCCGGCTTTCTGGCTTTCAAGCTTGTCCTCCGTTGGTGAAAATGCTGTACATTTAGATCACTGAAATCAATCTACATTTATGTATTCTTCATCAAGTGAGGTATCTGAATCCATAATATGAAGTTGAATAGCTTTCTCTAAGAAAGAGGCTTTGATATTATCTGATATAATTCCCCGCGTCAATGTCAGTACCGGTATTGAGCAAAGCTGGTTTGTACTAGTTAGTAATTGAATCCAAAGTTCAACAACACTGTACATGTACTTTGTAGTCAGCAACATCATAAATACATTCATTCATATTTATATTTTCTTAAAGGAGGTACACATAGAGAGTTGGAAGTCATGCTTTGAACAAGTTAAGGACTAATATTCTGTATAACTATAAACATATGGGAGTTTTATTTAAAGGAATGGTGCACCCTGATATTAAGTTGGATTCAATAAAGGCAGAAACATAAAAGAAACATTTTATTAAAGGTTTGATGAAAATCCGTCAAAGGATAAGAAAGATATGATCTTTAAAAGTTTTGGTTTTGTGATGTGCTCTCCCATATTCTGTGTAATTTTTGTTGAAAATGTCAATTTTCTCAGAAGCATATTATATGTTTCATTCTATCTGTGAATTTGATACATTATCATAAACTTGTTTTTACACACAAACCTCTATGACAAAAAAATGTTCCTTATCAAAAACAGACAAGGCATTAGCAATATTGTGTCTCGCCCACTTGCGAAAATAACCAGAAATATCGCGATCTCCGTTGCTACGCAAAAGAATTGTATCCCTGACCTCAAATGACCTTTGACCTTATCCTGTGACCTCCAACGGTACCATAACATGAAGGTACCCCCAGTGCATCTATGACCCAAGTTAGGTTGTAATCCAAGCAACCTATGTGAAGTTATTTGTCAAAAGAGAGTCTTGCAGGTAAACTTTAACGTATGACCTCAAATGACCTTTGACCTTATCCTGTGACCTCCAATGGCACCATAACATGAAGGTACCCCCAGTGCATCTATGACCCAAGTTAGGTTGTAATCCAAGCAACCCATGTGAAGTTATTTGTCAAAAGAGAGTCTTGCAGGTAAACTTTAACATATGACCTCAAATGACCTTTGACCTTATCCTGTGACCTCCAACGGTACCATAACATGAAGGTACCCCCAGTGCATCTACGTATGACCCAAGTTAGGTTGTAATCCAAGCAACCTATGTGAAGTTATTTGTCAAACGAGAATCTTGCAGGTAAACTTTAACGTATGACCTCAAATGACCTTTGACCTTATCCTGTGACCTCCAACGGTACCATAACATGAAGGTACCCCCAGTGCATCTATGACCCAAGTTAGGTTGTAATCCAAGCAACCCATGTGAAGTTATTTGTCAAAAGAGAGTCTTGCAGGTAAACTTTAATGTATGACCTCAAATGACCTTTGACCTTATCCTGTGACCTCCAACGGCACCATAACATGAAGGTACCCCCAGTGCATCTATGACCCAAGTTAGGTTGTAATCCAAGCAACCCATGTGAAGTTATTTGTCAAAAGAGAGTCTTGCAGGTAAACTTTAACGTATGACCTCAAATGACCTTTGACCTTATCCTGTGACCTCCAACGGTACCATAACATGAAGGTACCCCCAGTGCATCTATGACCCAAGTTAGGTTGTAATCCAAGCAACCTATGTGAAGTTATTTGTCAAAAGAGAGTCTTGCAGGTAAACTTTAACATTTGTGACGGACGACGGACGGACGACGGACGGACGCCATTTGGATCCCTTAGTCTCGCCTTCACCTCCGGAGGGCGAGACAAAAAAAAAAGGAGTTTATGGAATCAAACAGCACACAACATATGGGAGAGTCCCTCGTACATGGGGTCACAAAATTAAAACTTTAAAAAGCCAAACAGTAAATTTCTTATCCTTATGAATAAATAAATACTCAGATAGTCACTTGTAAAGAGCCAGATTACCTTGCTACTGTAATTACTGAGATCTTCACAAACAAATCACTTTCTTGTAATATTACTGATATTGCTCTGATTTGGAGGATTGTACCATCTTCATTTAAACGAGCTTAATTTGAGATCTTCATCCTCCTCTAACCTTCATGCTTTCATCCATCAACAAATGAGGAAGTTTAGATGCAGCTATCAACAAGCCAGACGTAACCATAGCAACATGATTCGCCTTGGGACTGGAGGATACAGCCAATCAAGTGACATAATGCACCGTCTAGTCCACTCCACTGAGGGTATAGTGTGTTTATGACACTCCAAGATCTTTGTAAATAAATACATGAAATTTCATCTGCATTGGCTACTTGTAAAATTTGTCATGTCAGAAAGTCAATTATGCTCTTCCAAATTGCACCTAAATGTACACAGTCATGTGCTATGCATACAATGGTCAGAGACAGTCTTTTTGGACAGGCTTTTAAATTAATCAATTATGTATTATGAGTAGAAGTTCTGAATAAAATCACTGTTTGTTACACAAGAGATGAATGAAATATGAGATAACAATTTAAGTGACAAAATAATCATGCCTGACAATGTTCACGGTGTACTTACAGGTAATTTCATGATCACGCTTCAATTATCAACATTAGGCTGAATTACCAAATGTCACCTTCTATCAGTATTGTTGGATACTGACATTTATATGGAGCCAATCATTGATTATTAAAACTAAAATGTGAATTTAGTTCTAGGCTTTATGTTCATACATGTACATACCGGAGTAATTCTACATGTTTGAGTTTTTTTTTTAATGAATTGTGCAGTAGAAGTAAAATAATGGGACCCATTAGCCACCGTTTATCTTCATAAGAACGCATCCAGTTTATGTTCACTGCACTCTACATGCAATACATCCAATATAAGAGAAGACTGGTGCATATTCACAACTTACCTCCTTTGACCTCGCCATTGGTGCATATAGCAGACATGGAGAGAGTGGTGAGAGTGGTGACCACAGCAGACATCAGGACAATCACACTTGCATACACTGCGGGGGCCAAAAAAGATGAAAGAGATTAATGCCATGATACTGATATGACAATGATGTACTGCTTTGGTGTCTCTTTTGGATTGAAGACGAAATAAAATCAATTCACGCCTCGGGTGTAAAACAGTATCCTCTTTCCACCAGCTTTGAAAAGCCCTCAGATTGAAATACAGAAATTAATCAACTTTATTTTGGACTCCTCCACAGACTTAGTACAGGGAAACCCCGTTATAACGAGCACGGGTATAGCGAGAACCCTGTTATTACGAGGACATTTCTTGGGGCCCGATTTTTCTTCCATAGACCTCCGTGTATTCTGTTTTCATATAACGAGATCGGCTATAGCGAAATTTCTGCTATAACGAGGCAAATTCTCAGCCCAAGAATAAGGAAAAAGAAAAGAAATCAACCCCGTTATTACGAGCACTCCTTTACAGCCACGCCGCGCAGCGAGGGAAATGCAACAACAGCACATAGTCAAGCAATTTTCTTTGCGCCGTTAAACACTGATCACACACACCGTGCAAGAATCCACACACACACACAGCCACACATGCATACATGTCCACATTACGTGCGTGCGGTACTGTCTCTGCCAGAGCCGTATCTCTATACAGCTAGCTCTGGGTACAGCATGCCCCCGTGAAGTCACGCACGCACATGGCGCCTCTACGCACATGCGACACCGCGCGTGCACGACCGGCCGTGCCTGGAGATTGCGTTCAATGATCATTCATTGCATACACGCGGTCATGCCAGCAGGCACGGCCGGGTAAATGAGCCTCCCCGCTGCTTCATTTGTCGGTAAACGGAGGCGTTGGAAATATCATTTATTTACGTTTCCAACAGTGCTGTAAGATATTTTAGTGAATTGTTAGCTAGTGAATTCAATTTAGAATGCTTGCAAAGCCATTAAAAAATTACAGTACTAACGGTAAATATGTTATTATTTGTGTAGTCCTATATATGCATTTTTTCTGTATGTATTGATCACGTACTGGTATAGCGAGCAATCGGCTATAGCGAGGAAAAAGTGTGGGTCCCGATCCCCTCGTTATAACGGGGTTTCCCTGTATTATCTTTATCATCACTTTTTGTGCACTATTCCATGTATTTATTTGATGTGTGTTTATCAAGTTGTGTTTGTTTTATTGTATTTACTATGCGTTGTGAAAAATAATTTATGACAAATTACTATAAAAATGCATTGATAACACAAGTCTACTGGACACTTTAAATCATACATCATACATTATCAATTGAATAGATATGAATTCCTAATTAACTTTCTTTAAACTCTGTCTAACTCGGACATAAGGCTACATTTTGTATGCAACAGTTGGCACAATTCCTCCTATTGAACACTTCCCGGCAGCATTAATTAATGAGATTAAGCTTGTCTGTACACAGATTACTGTGTTCCAGATTAAGGTAATGTATACTTTAATACCAGACAATTTACTGGAAAAAGAAGGCTGTTCCACACTGTCTAATTTTGATTTTTCTCTGGCTGGACTGTCAAATAATGTATTCCTAACCTGATAATCTCATCAAGGATTTATTTGATGACTTGAAGCACTACAATATGTTGTCAGCCTTTTTACAAATTGTTGAATCCGTACAGAGCACTGCGCATGGATTCGATGGTTGACATTGTAAACACACTAACGATGTAGTGTAGTAACTGCTAAATGTACATGTACATGTAAACAAATTTATGATTGAAAGTGGCAAACTCTAGTACAATTTGTGGCTTCAGATGGAAAGTGATTCAATGCAAAGTGATTAAAAGGTACCACACAAGAAATACTGATTTAAGGTAAGAAATATGAAATATACATTGTCTTCAAATACCCATTTCCAATTTTTTTCCAGTGTGAAGAAATATTTAAGAAATACTTCAGCTGTAGGTTCTAGCTTATGGAGTGTGGTGTGTCACTCGGTCATCCTCTTTTCAACATCAGTGAAAAAAAAGGGAATCTAAGGTTGATTCCGCCCGCAATGTCAAACAGAGCCCCTGTGAGTATCCCCCCCCCCCCACTCTCGCCCACAGGGTACAATGTTAAACATAAGACATCCTTAGCAAAATTTGCCCCTTCAAATTAATCCTCATTTGGTTTACCCTGCTTAATACGATCACAACCTATGACAGTGAAAACAGTTAAATGAAACAAAATTGTCCAAGAAGCCACTTTTGAAATGCCCCACTGTACGTCCTACATGTATGTCCTGTATATCCTGTATGTCCTGTATGCACTGTACATGTATGTCCTACTGTATTTAATTTGTAACTTCCATTAAAGATTGTCCGTCCCTTTTGCAAGCTTAAAATTTTAAATCGTCTATCACGATCGTAAATTGAAGAAAGTGTGATTCAAGACCATTTCTAAGAATATAGCATGTTGAAGCTTTCTGTATATGTAAAAAATTTCAGCCGTTAAATTTCAAACCGACTTTTTTCGTACTACGAAAAAAGTATTAGTCTTGTTACAGTATCTATGTGGTTATTATGCGTGTGTGGAATCCTAATTTCATGAGTAATTACCACACTTTGGAGATGATTCCTTCTATAGAACAATTCTTTACATAATGCGTTTTATAATTTTATAAACAGATTAATCAATAAAGCAGATATTTCAACACAAACTGCTAAGAGCCTGAGGTAAAGACTATTAATCAGACGTTGTTTACGTGCATCATTTGAATTTTACACTACGTATCAGTTTCAAATTGTGAATATAGAGCTTGCTAACACTTCTCTATATGTTTTGCCAATGTTTCGATGGTTTTGTGGTGATCTGAAAAAGGGACGGGCTGTCTTTAAGATGTAAAATATTAATGATTTTATGATACATGCTCAAATAGTTGACCATTCTTCCTCTATCTTTGGAGTACTTTCTATCATGCTGCCTGGAGAATTGCGTCATGTTGTGAGAAACATTGCAAAGGGGACGGCTGGATGAGTTGGATTTTCAACTTTTAGTGAGAAAGACGTGTGATTGGCATTGATTCAGCATCTAAAGCTAATCATGCAGAGCTGAGACCTCTACTGTATCTCCCATCAATCAAGGCTTGGCTTACATGTAGCTTAATAATTAGACTGCCCTACTTTAACAAAAGGAAGCAACTAACAAAAGAGACTTTCCTCGTAAATTAGCAAAATGTGTCTATCACTTGCATTGGAATCAGGGCAACACCATATCATGTTGGATTGAATGTCTCGCAGCAAGATGAAACTTTCATCTCCAGATGTTGTTTCTATGCAGGGAATGCAGAGTACAATCTAAGACTATCAATAACTCAAATTTGAGTGATTTGCACTTGCTTCCTTCTATCAAAGTAGGGCATAATAGATGTAACCATTTCAAGTCACTTTGGATGGCAAACCACACGACGTGCATAAAAGAGCAAGTTATCTGCCTTGTTTACCACAAAGACCAAGAATTTCTTTGTAAGCAGAACATAATTAATCTGCTTAATAGTGGTTTCATCACTTTCATTTGTGTGCATGTGCCAACTACAATGGAAATATCCAATAAACTGACTTGAAAATGAACTTCAGAGAGTAAATGTACAAGGTTATGGTCAAGGTCATATTTTTGCAAGCTTTCCATTTGAAGCTTTGCTGCAAGAATGTTTGCCATTAAGGTCAGAACTTCATCATATCATTATTTATCTCTTTCTTCATCTTTAAAATGGTTTTCTTTCCCCCGACCCCTCTTTATATTCTTTTTCCCTCCCTTTCTGTCTGTTTCCCCTCGTCTCCTCCCCCCCCCCCATCTCTTTTTATTTACCCCCCTTCCAGCCCATCCCCACCTCCTTATCCTGTCCCTATTCCTGCAAGTACTTCCTTGTACAACACAAATCAATTGTCCTTGCTTTCACGGCGAAGAGGGGGGGGGGGAGTTCTTTGGTAGTACTGCAATGTCCATTCACCACTCACTACTACTCCATAAGCCCCATTACTCTGCAGGGAAAAATGACTCTATGATTGAGGGGGAAACCACTGTCTGCTAGAACTCATATAACCAGAGGCAAACTTTGATATTTCAGCGAGGAGAAAATGGGAGAATGGAGAGACTACCGCCATGGGGCATTCATACTGACAGAGCGCAAACAAGCGCCAAAAATATTCATTACTCAAGTAATTCAACAGCCATGCAGTTGATAGATATGCCTCTGCTTCTTTGTTATCTTCATCTGGTTGAAATTGATAAGCTACTATGCTCAGGAAAACTTGAAGATTTAATGCAACGCATGCATTGCTTGCATGCATTACGTTTGATGCAAATCTGGTGAATGATTCTCAAGATTTTGCAGAAACAGAATCGGGACGAACAGACGGACAACTCGAAAACATCATTTTTCGGAGGCGGAGGCATAAAGATATTCTCCCATACTAACTAGGGGGGTGCTTCATTAAAGCTACAAACGATTTTACACACAACTGGTAACCCCTTCTTGTGCTCAATCAGATTCACCGGGACACTTCAGCGTGCATGAGCGGGCTAGTTGCAGTAAGATTCCAGCAGCTTAAGTTCAAATCTAATAATTTAAATTAAAGTTCTAGTTGTTAACAAGTGTCTGAATACAAAGTTTACGATTTGTCAAATTTGATTATGATTGTTGGCAATAAACTCCCACTATGTTAAAACAGGAACAAATTGGGTTATCTCATTTAGCAAAAGAAAGGGTCGCCAGTCGCGCGTAAAGTCATTCTTAGCCTTAAGACCAGCTTGGTGAGACATCCCCCAGGTGCACGGATGCTTCATTAATCAACTAACGCAGCATAAACGCAAACTACAGTGTGGAACTCATGACCTAGTCTCGCCTCCAGATGTTTGATATTTCCAATTCAAACTATCACAAGTATACAGGAAAATCTAGTAAGGACAAAACCTCATTTTTCTCTCTCCTCTCCCTGACCATCTCACACCATAGAAGAACTCAAGAATAATTCCAAAGACTACTGCAGCCAGGTCTGTACATGTATAGAAGCACTTTTATCACTTCAATCAGAAATGCTTAAAAGCCTGGAAGGCAGGCTAAAGGGTGTTACTTGGACCCTGAATCATGTACATGTACATGTGCTTGATTTTACATTTTAGCAGATGCACCAACATACAATGTACATGTAATTGCTTCATTAAACTCTTTCATGAGCCACATGTGACTTTTTACACATATAATGGACGCAAGTCCCACAGAGCAGTTATCAATCTGGCACACACAGGGTGAAGAGCTCAGTAAACAAATATCCATCCAATAATAGTCCATGGCTACAATATCCATTTTTAAATTTCAGATATGGATAGATCTGTTTTTTCACTACAGTACCGGTATTTCACTGTTCTATATTTCGAGCTGGCAACTTTTGAACGTAAACATGAGGCATATGACAGAATATGTACTAGTAGCAGAAAAATTGACCACTTAAACCAACATTTGCAGCTTTTTCCCTTTTTAATGAGGGTAAGAGAGAGCATCTATTTTTATTTTTGCACTGATTTTGCGAACCGACCAAGGTCAGAACTGTGTGACAGTGGAATCAATGATTTTATGAAACAAGTTTGCGCAATTGATTAAAAAAATGTTCACAGGGTTAATACACGTACATATCCATGTAACTATTTTTTTTTCTTTAGATTAACATACTCAAAATCTCAAAAATGTTTCCTCATTTGTTCACCAGTCTGCCCTGACAATATTTCTGTTGCTGTATTATAAACATATATGAAACCAATTCTTCATGTTGTCCATGAAATGCCCACAGAAAGATGCTGTGACAACTGCGAAAAAAAAGTTGTTCACACACGGTTTTTGAGCCTTACATATTCCAGCTTGACCCACGATCCATGTCAGACGCAGAAACAGCATCACACCCCAAATGTTGAGTACACATCGTATCTGGAAATGGGAAAAGAACCAAAATATTAAGAGTCATATTACATGTTATGTTCTACGTTATGTGCATGTAGGTACTGGTAGTGATGTGACCAGTGTACCATTTATTCAAGACATTATTCAAGGATGGCTTTCCTCATTTTTCTTGGAAGTATGTAAATGAATATTTGTCTCATATATCCTGTAAAAGTGTAAACTCTTGACCTCCATTTGCAACATGCATAAACATTTATACTCAATTAATTTCATTGTAAAATGACCTCAAATAAAGCTATCTTTTAAATCCATGAAACCAATACTCTATTTTTTCCTCAAAGAATAAATAATTTCTTACCAAGACTCCCTTGATCCAGCCAAACTTATTGAGGCCAGGAGTTGGCTGTCTCTCCGCATCGGCCGGAGCCTCCATGGGAGTCGTTGCCTGCAAATCGAAGAAAGCAAATAATTCTTACTTTAACCCTCTCAATACTTAGCACTGATAGCCCCGTATCAATAACAACTCAGTTTCTTGCCTAAGGGACTGAATGGGTTAACATGGTGGTGTTGGTACTGTACAATCCTGCAAAGGAGGATCTGCTTGAAACCCTAACCACAAGGAAAAATAAAATCAATGACATTAAAGAAAAATAAAGAGCTTCAATTTCACACCATCCATACCAGTACTATGATAAACTTCATGTAGGCCTCAAATGCTGTACGCCATACAGTATGCAATTCTCCCTGTACAGTTTGTGTGCAAATGTTCATGCACAACCGAACCGCCAAATAAATCGTCTGATCCTACCCCAAAATAATTGACTTTCATCACAGAATCACAACAGTGGTGATTTGCTGCAATTACTATGTGGACAAACTAAAAAAAATTGTGATTCCGAGGGCAAATCAATTATATTAAATCAACAATAATATTTCACTTTGTTTTATGTGGCATCCCATACAGTTAGTCCAGATTTAGTACACTGTTTGCATTAAACTTCTGTTCAGAATATGGGCCTATAGGTTTTAACTTGTTGACAAATCAAAACCAACAAATTTGTGTGTACAGTATCAAATAACCAGTTCAGAACACACAGCACTCTCTCTGTGTCCATTTGCTGATCCACACCATCTCTACCTGACAAGAATGATCATGAATATTTAACGAATGTTGGTAAATTTTGCATATTTTTCCATAACATAGGATTTTGACATGATCCTTAAACTGCAAAAGAACATGCATTTTACTTTGATTTGAGTTGTAACTTTTGAGCAATTTAATATCAATCAAAATTGCATGATGTTTTTTTTTTAAACACAAATTACAATATAGAAAGGTGGTGGTGGAGGTGGAGGTGGTGGTGGAGGTGGTGGGGGGTGGGGGGGGGGGGTGATGCATAAAAAACAGGGGATAGGTGGGTGAAAAGGGGGAGGGAGTGACTTGGGAAGGATCTTTCAGTATCAACCTACATGTGATAATGATTGCGAATGTCAACATGGACCCCAAAACAAAAATAAAAATGATGCTGTGCAAATATTTCCTATTAATGATTAACTTGCAAATAATATGACTCACAACAGAACCATTAAAATGTACAATGTTTCATGCACACAGTTTGGGTATCAAAGTGGAAAATAATACAGGGAATTATATACATGGATGTAAATTAGGGCTTACATGTATTGTCAATTGAAACAACTTTTATACACTTTGTCACACAGTCATTTACCTGTATACAGTGTAAGTGTATGTACAATAAACATGTGCTTGAAAGAATGAATCTACAAACAAATGCAGGTCAAAATAAAAAATAACTCTTTGTCTACATATACGTGGGGGCCTCTCAAGGCTGGGGGACCTGGGGTGGCCGTGCAAATTCACAACCATAGACATCAATATTCATAAGCTACACAATACCAGCACATTGCACATTGAATGATAATCTAAACTTACAAATGTACAATAATGCGGTCACAGGCTGTACACTGTACTTCTAACCTATATTCAATCTTTGCATTCTTACACAATCTTGCAATAAAGACACACTATGGATACTGAAATGTCATACAGGCTTTCTAGAACGCGACCCCTACATACATGTGTGTATATTATGTATTCCTTCAAGTGTGGAATATCACAGGATTGACCACTGAGACTTCCTATAACAGGTGCAACATTACTGTGCTGTATACACACAGTCTGTATTGAATCTTCAGCCAATTTTCTAGACTTAATGATGTTAGAATGCAATGCTAGAAGGTGTCAAAGAAATCCAAAGAAAATCATAGTATGTGTAATTTGTAAAAAGTCATACAACTTCTAATGTACCTTTATGCATACAGTCTACAGGCATTAACAAAAACTGAAACTCTGTCTGGTTTTAGAATTTAGAGTATAGACAAAGACATACATTTCTTGTTTTGGGGGAAAGGTATTGATCTATTGAAAGCAAAATCATGAAATTTGATCTACACATAGAAATCAAAATATGTGCACATCAATAACTGAGAGAAAAGTTATGCTAGACAGCCCTAATGCAATAGACCGGTTTACTAATGTAGTCAAATTTATTGATATTTCTTCCCGCGGGGCCTAGTAACGAGTTGTTCCACTAACCTGTACCTAACAATGGTATTTCAGTACTTGGAATCCACTTTGAATACATTAGTTGTTGCTATGTCAGGCAAACCTCTGACAAGATTTTCGGTTGTCAGGGGCAACCTTTGTTAGACTGGTACGCACAAAATTTGAATATGTTAGTTAACCGGTTTATTGCAATCAATCCAAACAATAAGCAGTTAATAAAATAATAATATGTAGTATCAGAGACCCCAGTACCAAACCAATCAGATCCCTCAAACACAGCAATGTAAACAGCGACTATGACATAATGTACAAAAAACATGTGTACGTTCCCATTACACAGCCTCCCAACCTGTGATTGTTGCCAACTCCCTCCGAAGGGACTGTATGCCTGTGCAGGCATGCAGTGAAGGGCACAGAGTTGGGGAGAAAAATAAACAATCAGAGAGAGAAAAAACATGTATCAGGAGAGACTGTTATAAAAGAGAGAGGCATACGAGCGATGAATGTTAATCAACATGGCCTTAAATTCTAGCAAATATGCTCCGGATATGGCGTTCTCAAAATTCACAACTTTCCCTGAAAATGCATGGTAATGTGTTACATTAAACCTGTATCTAGTGATTCAGTTTCAATGGGTGAATGCCCTTTGAATCTATTAGCTGTTGCTAATCAGACAAACCAGCTTTGGGGTTAACATGAGTAACATATTGTTTGAACATAAATGCATGATTGCTTAAAACATTTTACATTTGATTTAAATATACACAATTTCAAATACACTTAAATACAATTAAAACAGTCTACGATGCACACTGGGCAGACTACTTTTCTCTCATCGATTCTCTTTTCACAAAACAAGTAGTGCTCATACACAATACATTCGTGTATAAAGCATGAGTGCTCCAGTCCAAATCATCACAAGCTCTGACAATTACAATTACATGTACTCTAATGTATTTCCTCCTGTCTGACTCAGGCCAGACAGACAGACAGACGCACATGGACAGGACAGTGACTTCTCCTCCTCTGTATAAATGCGGGGATGGGTAAAGACAAAATCAAATCTCCTCTTTCACTGTCAGAGGAGATGTGACTAATCTCAGTGAGTGATTCCCTTTGCACCTGCATGAAGAGACTTTCATTTTCTCCCTTTACAAGTCTGCGTTGTAGAGCATTTCTAAAGGCAACCGTCTACAGATAATGAGGAGTAAATGCAGGTGTATGGTAAATAATATAGACAGACTTTCATTTTCTCTTTTTACTAGTTTACACCAAAGAACATTTGCAAAGGGCACTATCCATGAGAAAATGAAGGTTCTTGCAAAAAACAAATATACATGACATGCACTTGTCACATGAGATCCCTTTAAGAGGGTACAGTTGTCCTCAAAATTATTCATACCCCATTGAAAATAACAGTCTTTGTTAGATTCTTCCTTTGTAAAAGCTATTATGTTGGTACTTCCTGTGTATCTTTTGTCTACTTGTTGCTATGCACAAATCCACATATGAGCTGGCTAAACTTCATTTGCATAATAATAGATAAGTCCAAAAGTTATTTTTCCCTCATGTTCAGAATTATTCATACCCCTGACAATACCTCAACAAAAATGTTCTTTCTTCATAGTATCCATTGTTTTCCTTTCCTGAGAATGTGTTAATCTTTGTCCTATAGTTATTTCAAGATGTTCCAATGGATTAAATACCTTTTTTGTTGACCAAATCTTAAACTATTGTCAAACACATAGCATCTTTCCATAAGACTTTAAATAGAGGAAACGTGTTCTGGTCATTCTCAGTTTCTGATCATCATGGCCAAGAAGAAGGAGCTCAGTGAATAATTTTGAACATGGCATTTTTTGAAAATCCATGAATAAAATACCCCTGAAATGATGAATTTCTTGAATTGTGTATTGTTGTTATTCTTTCACATGTTGGTCACATATAACTGATATAAACACTTGACAAAATGCATTCATTTCATCACAAAGATAAAAAATCATAAAAATTAACAAGGGTATGAATAATTTTGAGGACAACTGTAAACCTAACGAATAATTTGTATTTATTAGTTTTTTAACAGAAAGGAAACAGACTGATGAGAGTTTGAGAGAAACTGGACAATCATCCAATCAAAGTATTTTCACCCCCCACCCAAAAAAAGACAAAAAATACAAAAAAATTACAAAAGTTCAGGAGAATCCTCAGAAAAAAAAACCCAAATATTACAGTTGTATCAAGGTACATCATATAGACATGTCAGTTGTAGCTTGGTCAAAATACTTCTACAATGTGACTTTTCTTTTGGTATTTTATCTTGCATATTAATTTTTTAAATTGTAATAAATTTCCTTTCCTACTCCCTAATAATCTATTAAACATTTACATTTACTCTACAACATAAATATTTTATGTCTCTAAGTAGACGTACAAATTTGTTCATTCATCCAACAGTACAGGTGTAATATTCGTGTTTATGATAAAAGGACATTTGCACATGGATGCATTGAAGGATTATACTGACCATAACAGAAAACACACCTCCTCAGCTCTAAATCTTTGTGTGTCAGGGTAACTATTGCTTTAAATGTGTGTGGTTTGTGTGCATTACAAATGCAAAAATGCATCAAACGCCTTTGACACCCTACAGACCTAGATTTCTGGTAAGCTGGACAACGTTATGTATCCATGGTCTGGCAAGGGGACGATACCCGTAACTTTAATTAGTAGAATGGTCACCCTGGAAAGGTCACCAATTTGTGATTCACATGTGCCTTGTGTCTTCATTTAAGCCCAGTATTTGTACAGTACATCTATGCACATTGTACATGTATGTGTGCCTGTAACTTCAAGTGCATCACTCTACAAATGTGCATGATAAATACAAGTTATAGTTTTTAATCATGATTAAATCATACTCAATCATGTACAACCCTTAGCACAGCACAATAAATGTTCATCGTAATGTTCTTACAGTTTTAAAAATACCTAGGGCACAAGTCATGTGCATGGATAAGAATTACATGAACAGTAATTCTCATTACCGGTACTGAAATGCAGTAGATTGGAATGTCACTGTATTCTTGAATTTGTCCCCATTCAATTGCATAAAAAGCCCTAATGAAGCAACATCTGGGTATACACTGTACAGTGATTGCAATTTTGATACCGTATGCCATCCAATGACGAATGTAAAAGCAGCCCACGTACAGAGCGTATGATGCGCAGATGCACTGTACAGGTGTATACATGTACAGTATGTGTTTGCCTTCTGATAACGAATTGGTTTATTGGTCAATTACTTCACTGTAGCATTCCTGAAGAGCAGAGGCCAAGACCGTAATGAGGCAAAACATCTTGCCCTTTCATTTTACCTTGTGACTCAAATCATCTCAAGTCCATATTCGAATGCAACAATTTGCAATGTGCCAGTCTGTATTGATTGACCTACTTAAAAAGTAATACTGGTATAACTTAATCTTAGTATTCTTTAAATCCTTATAGATCAATGTCATTGTAATATTTCACATTTCACAAGCTGGACCTATAAGATGTACAGTGTGTACATTATAACATGATTCTTCTGGATCATGCAAGGTTTTCATTTATGTCTGCAAAAATACACTTCATGTACTTTAAATATCTTACTTTCATTACAGTATAAGTTTTGAAGGGGCTCCCATTATTGTTAGGTTCCTTGGTAATAGTGGATGTTGTATTTACCAATACCTGCTGAACACTGTCTTGCCCTCATCCACACCTTAGGTTTATTCACAAACATGCCTACATGTATAAAAGGGCTCCTGTTATTATTTGTTTATAGCACCAGGATGTGTGTGTTCAATATCAGTTCTGGGTATAATAGATTAGGAGACCCAGCTAGCTTTTGAAAGTGCACAAGTATCCTGGAGCTAATCCAGTTCCTCCGGACTCACTGTCTGAAGTTTCAACGAAGTTTCAATTCAATTGGGAAATTGTATTTCACTAACATGTTACTGTACAATCAAATACACAGTAAGTACGGAAAATGTCCAATCTAGACTCATTCTCAATCCCATCACACGTATGCTTAACATTTCTTTACCCCTTAACATGCAACCTATGGATTATTTCACCATTCCAAAGCACATAGAGGAGCATTTTGTATGGCATATAAAGAATAAATGGCATGTATTTCTTATACTTGGCTTTTAGAGAGAAAAAAATATGTCCAAAACATGACATTGATTAGGCATGCATTGTACTTGACGCACTCACCTGAATTGGTTCGTGGAGTTCATGGAGTGTAGGCCGCTGCTTTGCGCTAGCCGATGTGGAAAAGAGATTCCGGTAGTAATCCAGGGATGGCAATACCTCAATGGTGTTCTGACCAAAGGTCTGCATCGCCATGGAGTGGTCAAAGTCCTCGCTCCCGATCGGGCTCCCGAATCCGTCCGAGCTCGGATCCGTGCTGGACGGAGAACGCTTCTCCTTGTTCTCCTCATGCTCGGGATTCTCGCTGACGATTTTGACCTGGAAGCGTCCCGGTCGCGGGGACGTTTTGGCGCCCTCGTCCGGCGCTGTTCCTCCATCCGGTGGCTGTCGGTTGCTGTCCTGCTGCTTGTTGAGGTCCTCCATCTCCAGCTTTAGCCCCTCACCCTCCACAGTGCCACTCATCTCAACGGGAGGATGGATCTAGCTCTCTGCTCTGCACTGACTGTGATGGACTAGTAATACTAGTCTGAAGTTTAGCATAATGGGAGAGAGATAGGGAAAGAGAAAGAGAGAATGAGCCAATGAAAAAAAGGACAAAAAGAAAGAATGAAAGAGGGAGAGGGAGAACTTAGAATACGTGTGGATGTGTAGGCCTACATTAGACAGGAATAACCGTCTCATTTGGGGCATTCTTTAATCGAAATGATATTTTTGGACATACCCCCGAATAGATAGGGGGTTCAGAGAAGCTAGATGCAATCTCAGCGGATCCAACATCCTACAGAGACTGATTTTTTGGTCTAGGCCTACATAGGAGGTGTGGCATGAACAGAAGAATGAGTACCGTACAAACATTCACTAGTTAAAAACTTTGTATTTGATCATTCCATTCAGAACACAAGTGTTTTTATCAGCATCAAATGGACCCATTATCCTAGAAGAATTAACAACCTTCATACATCATATTACATGTATGTTCATAATTTGACATTAATGATCTAGATGTAGAATCTATACTCTTGAACACACCAATATAATTGCTTTTAGAAATTAATGCCTGGGTTTCTACTTCTTCAAGTATAGTACAGCCCACCTTCTGGTGTTTTACGTACTGGTGCAATGTACCATTGCACATTTTAAAAACAATAACAATTGTAGATCTCACAAGAAAAGAAGTCTTGACAAATTATAAAAACCAAACTTATCAACAATACTCAATAGAGTAGACCTCTATCACAATCACTTTAGATGTCATGATGAAATTAAAATCTGAAATTTATTTTCAAAAGCACAAAAAAGCAGAGTCAGAGAGTTTACTGTACATTAGTCATTACTACACCAAAATTTCCAAGTCAACATTTCTTCATTTTGAAATAATTAACATTTTGCAAATAATTAGATCTAATTGTCTGTGGTTTGATGACAAATATTCTTAATCATCTTGCAGTATCTGGACACTGACAATGATATTCCGCATCTACTAGGTGTATCCTCTTCCCTTCGCCCCTCTGTGATAGCAGCATAATCGCAACTGACATGTTCGCTTACCTTGCCCTGGCCCGCGGCTGGCTGGCTGGCCTGGGCCTTGGCTATGAACGATACTACACGCTGCAAGCTAGCTGCAGAAAAGCTACGTACAATCCTCCTGCGCTGCGTTGACGCTTGGAGCCTGGAACTTGTGTGCAAACAGGTGAACGTTACTCCTTCGTGTGTCGTACTACTACTGGCAAGAAATCCACATAAATGCCTCGAATCCAACTGAGATCTATAGCTAATAGCTACAGCACAATCCAAAACTGAACTGACAGACTGAAGCTTTACTTCAGGACGGAGCAATCAAGAGCGAGCTCTAAGCAATATAGTGTGTCAGGCTTCATCGATGTAAAGTCTTTATATCGGGTTTGGACACCGCTTGTACACTGTACAGTACTAATACGACCCATGCATTGGCACATGCATTTACATTTACTACTCTTCGCAGCCGGTTGTACATGAAACCCATACGTACACATATCGGGATGCGACCGGTACAGTGTAGGATAGTCTTTGTTCTGTCGTTTTATTTTATTTTCTTAAACTTGAAAATTCAATATATTGAGGTGCTGAAGAAACAATGGCATAACACAGCATGAAAATATATCTCTATGGAAAAATTTGGGATACCAAAAATATTGATTGCACAGCACAGATCTTTTATGATTTTTTTTACACTCTTGTAAATGTTGCATTTGTTAAAACATCTTGATATAGGCTATAAGGGCTACACGCTTGCTTCCTGCCAGATATTTGATTGACTGTGAAACGGGTCAACATGGGTAAATGTGTTCATGGTCTATTAATAGAAGCGTGCGCATGAGATGAGCATAATCATCACAACTAACTATGGCTAGCTATCACGAGGGTGGGGAGTGACTATCTTACCTAGAAGGGGTCGGGTCTCTTTTAACAGGACAAGACAGTATCCCCTATAACCTGTCAAAGAAAGACTTAAGCGCCCGGCTTTAGCGACGCCATTGCGTCATCCATTATTGCAACATGGGGGAATCCGGAGGCGCAAAGGTGCAAGGTGATAGGCCAATCTTTATTTTTCTTTCGTGTATATGTGTGTTGTTTATTATCTAGGCCAATGTTTATCGTTGGTTACTTTATAAGTGAAACTCACACGGAATCCGTGGTGGGTATGTGTCATCCTAGACTTGCGACACATCTGCACGAGGGGCTGGGGTATAATGCACACTACTCCTTTCTATAGGCATAACCAAATTTGGTAAAACACTGATTAACTCCAATAACGATCAAGGGCCCATATAGGCGCCTATATAGGCCTATATGCCTATATAGCCGTTAAGTCAAGCTTGTATCATATAACCAGAGAGGTGTAAGGAATGGAGTCAGCACGAAGTGTAATTTATTCCTACAGCAGTCGTGTGCATTGATGTCACAATGGAATATTTTACGCGTTTGGCTCTTTGATCGAGGGAGATCCGCCGCCAAACAAGCATGACAAAATGTAGGATGCATTTTGAGGAATATATATTCTGTATGCGCAGAAGATTTCAGAACCACTACATGAACTGAAGTGCATGTGCAGTAGTATTACATCTTATAAAGATACGATTCTGTGAATTTCAGATTATATTGTTGCTTCGTTTTTTGTGATAAAATGAGAATACTGTAGAAAACATGCCAGAGAAATGCCTCCATATCACACATTTCCAAATCATATTTCCTTAAAAATATCTTGTAAATCGTTTATTGAGTGTTTCATCTTTCATGGAAACAACCTCAATTTCGTGTGCGGAGGTGTCCGAAAAAGTTACTGACCAAATTCTTTCTACAATTTTTTCAAAGTTTCCCTTCGCTTACCCCAAAACTAATTCACAGTGTGTGTAAAAAGATCAGCAACGAGCTCCCAGCGAAGGCTGAACGGTTGGCATACTTCTCAAAACAGATTTTCTTTTGTTATTCAGAGGAAGGCACTACCTAATTAGAAATACAGCTAGTTGTTTAAAACACCTGAATGTCTTGGATTTTTATGAGGCGGCGGACCTCATAGATCAAAGGAAGTTTATCCGAGCGCAGTCCATCCATGATAGGTCCATGATATAACTAATTAGACCGAGCTGGTAACTGCAACCAGGTGACGCTGAATTTATATAGATAAAAACTCTCTGACTTCATATTTTTTTATTTAACCATCCCGTAGATTCTCTAGCTCTTCGCGAGCTTTCAATCTACCGTAGATCAATAATCATTTATTTCAATGCGAATAATGAGGATGGTTCAAGAGTAAATCAAAATACGTTTTTAGCATATTACAAGCAGAAAAAAATGAACTTACATGCTGCAGTTGTTAAATAGGTAGGGCCTACCTTTCCCCTCTGAAAAATACTCATTTTTGAAGTGTAGGCATACGTCATGCCCTACATCTAGCAGACGTTGATATGGAAATCTGACATTTTGGATATGCTTTGGAGCTCTGTACGGTCTTCTTTCTTTTTCGGTACGCCCCGGAAGCTTACAAATGTGTTCCACGATTAAATATTCAATCCGAATCCGTTTGAATTAAAAATAATTCTATAAACTTGTAATAATGCAAACATGATTACTACTTCATTATGAACATTTGTTTTGACAAAGTTTTTGTTGGCCTATTGAGATCATCATTGAAATCATTAGTCTACGTACCCGTGTAAGTATTCAGTGTTCTAATTTCTTCTTCTTTTTTTCACGATTATATACTATATCATTTCATGAGTATGGAAAAGTCTGACTATCTTTCTGAACACTCCTCGCGATACTATAAGGCCAAAGCAGTGATGATATTCACTAAGTTCCTCCGCAATTATTGATTATATTATATTTTGTTCTGTCTCATATTAATGTAATTCCCCAAGGCAAGGCAAACGCTCTCCCAACCAATTTTTCTTTCATACTTTTCAAAACACTCTGTCACATTACACGTATAACATAAAATCAGCTGTTCTGTCATAAAATAATGTCTGGCAATGGTTTCGTTATTGGCGATCAATGATTATTGGAACAATGTCAATAGTACACCCGAATGAATAGGCTGACGTATTAAACTTGGCAAAGACAAAGTACAATTATGATCATTTTTATAGGCCTATTATGAGGTCTTTAATGTAAATTAACTGGTTCAGTTCAATTGCTACTTTCATTTCAGGCTCGTTTTATTTCTTTTTGGAGTAACTATTTGACCCAATAGGGTTTCATGTTTATTCTTCAGAACTACACCTCCAAAATGTTGCTATCATGGTGGGGGTGGAGGGGGGGGGGGGGGTACTACTTCTAATTAGTTTATTTACCATCAGTTAATCGTCTGAGACAATAACCATGCTATCAGTAACTGCATTGTTTTGTGAAGTTATCTTCTATATTGTAGACGTATGTTCTGTCTGACAATGAAACATTTTTAGTGCCTTGCATTCGTATAAAATATTGTGTGTGCTTGGGGGTTTGCAAACGTGTTTGTAATTGATGCATGCATTGTAATTAATCAATCGATATTCAAAAATCTAACATGGCTGTATGAAATAAAGTGATTAACACAACCACCAGATCACCCATTGTCTCCTTTTGGTCACCCCCCCCCCCCCCCCGAAATCGCGTTTGTCGCATTGCAATCAATCAGTATTTAAAAATCAAACTAGGCTGTCTGAAATAAAGTGATTAAAACAATCATCAAACCCCCTATTATCTCCTCATGCCCCCCCCCCACACACACAATGTGATGTCATCATATATGCAATTCAGAACTTCGATAAAACAAGCAATATTATTAAGCAAGCAATAAATCAGTCTACCATTCAATACATCAATAAATCAACCAATCAATCAATCTAATTTCAACCCCACCCCCAACCACACACACACACACTCCCACACACACATACATAAACACAGAACAATACTCTTATCCTATCTACTGCTGTCATCGCGGTCCAACCATCCCTCAACCCATCTATCCTTTGCCCTTCTATACTCCATTACTACTACATGTATAGGTCAACATATTTTTGAGTTATTACCACTAATCATGCCAAGAGATGAATTATAAGCAGAAATGTCACGTTTTTATTATACATAAATTTGCTTTAAATGCAGTTAGAATTATTACAAGTGTTGACAGGCTTTGAGGAATCGTGTTTGAAAATAGAGGCACAGAAGCATGTGTAATGCATAAAACTACAGTACTGCATTTAGAAAAACCATGAAACTGGTTTATACGGCGCCATGTACAATGTAGTATGCCGCCCTCTAATGCTGATGAAGGTACACCATAGAGTTAAATACGTACTAAATAACTCTATGAGGTACAACTGTCAGTTTTCTTGTGTATTATTTTAGGCGTTTTGGGGATCTTTCCATGGTGAAATTCCCTAATGTAACCATTAAAAAAGGAAAAATGTCGTATTGCCGAAGCGTGTGTGTTCGCATATAAACCAACAGGTTTCACCCTTCTGTAAATCTGGGCAATCTCTCAATTTGATATTGCAAGTTTTTTTTTGCCAAAATTGTGTACATACATGAATAAAACATCACACAAAAACAAGATCTCAATGATAGAGGAAGAAGTCCTTTATTTAATAGTATATTTTAATAATCATTATTTAATTGCATAGATTGATTAATTGAAGATAAAAGCATTCATTTCGGGCAATATCAATGGCACCATACAAGCACAATTTCAAACACAAGTATCACAGAAAAATGTAGCATTCAATAAAATTTTAAATAAAATGAAAATGTTCACACTCAAACATATGATACATTGCGTCCCACATTTTTAGACACAATTATGCTCATTTAAAAAACATATTTACAGACAGGAAAAAAATTAAAACACATTCTCCACTGACAATATGGATTAATATATTAATATATATAACAATATGGATCGAGCAGGCTACTATCCGTAGTAGAAATCCAACTCATAAATACAGAATAAAAAGGAGAATGTATTCCATACTCTGGACCTAACATTCTATCTAAGCCTAAGCCTCAATTCAGCCTACATGAAATCAATTTGCATTTGTAACCCTCACTTACCCTATATCTATGGCAACATAAAGCCCATATCAAATGTTGGATCACACAACAATCGCCACCAATCAATAATGTACCAAGCTGAATATAAGAGACTCATTTCTTCTACATATTTGTCCAGGCAAGTCTAAAATCTTCTTGTACACTGTCTGGAATCTGTTACACCAGTAACACTCCAGACAGGCCACAATCTAACATTGCCTGTGGTTTATTTCAGATAGTGACTACAAGAAATCTACTAACAAATTCACAAATAGATGGAATGTCTACAAACACTATTACACATATGGCACATAATGGTACAGGACCATTTCATATTTTTAGGACATGTTTGAAAGTAATTTCTGCATATTTTTCATACACAAAAAAATCAATGTGAAAATAAGAATACTGAATATGCTTCCAACTATTGATAGACGCAGCGTAATTTGACTCCCCATGGGTTGACTGCCTCGTTCCTGGGCACTGTTTCATAAAGCTGTTTGTAAGTTATGCACAACTGCATTGACCAGTTGTGCATAACTAGTGGGAGTAAATTTCCTATAATCCTAATTAAATTTGGCAAATAATAAAGTCAAATAAATTCAAATGCTGTTAACAAGAAGAATTTAAATCTACAAAGATTGGATTGCAACTTTAGCTGATAGGAATTAAAATCATTAAGAATCGGATTTGGCACCTGAGAACAGGTTGTCAATCATGCGTTATTTTGTTCATAATATTACGAAAAGTTTTATGAAACAGGGCCCTGAGCTAATACGAACAAAGTTATCCAGCACCTGATGCACACCTGGCTGCTGGGAAGGAAGGTCAAACCACTGTCATGACTGCTGGATCTTATGGAGGGCGGAGTTGCCCAGCATTCTGCACTCCAGAAGCATATCTGCAAGATTACACAACAACAGATTCAAAGGTAAGGGCAAGTGGTAATTAAATGTATAGATCATGTCCTGTAATCATTCAATTTCAAGGATTTCACCATTTTGTGATAATTCCTTCCTGGGCCATCAATTAGGTCTTCAATTATTGTAACTTACCATCAATGGTAACTATCATGGCAACAGGTGCAATAATGAGAGTTCATTGGCTGTTGCCATGGTAGTTACTATTTACCTAGGTTACGATAATTGAAAACCTATAGGCAACATGGTCCTGGTATCCTGAAATTGAGAAAGAATGGGACCCATGGTCATGAGAGGACGGCACTCCATTGATAATAGTTCCTGTAGTCTTCTCTTTATTACTACTACCCCTACCTTGAAATACTAACAGAATTTTATGCCCTTATAATTCTCAATTTCCAATAAGGTTATCCAAAAATGCAAATGGGTATAGCCCTGCTGTATCCCAATTCCAATCATAAGACAATTTACAGATGTGATATAACCATAATTAAGTGAAGAAGTTGTGTAAAATTTCACGTTTGGGGATTTAATTTGATTTGATATGTTTATTTTCTGCTTGATTTCCAATGCACCAAATCAGAATATTTTAATATAATTATCACTATCCTCAAGCCTTCACCTATCTGCTTCTCTTATTTTCATGCTTTTATTAAAAATTAACATTGTTGTTGTGCTTTATTTGTATTTATTCACTGACCTTGTAGTTTCTTCTCTGTATCATCAATGTCTGTCTTCACTTTATGCTGATCAGGGCTGCTATCTAACATGCTCTGGTCAATCCATGAACGTTTTGAGGACTTTGTTGCTATATCCGCAGTTAGAGGCTCATCATATTCTGTTTGGGAGTAGTAAAGATATTAAATTGTTACAAATATATATGCATACCGGGCAAGAGCATGGTGCTTTCTTTTCTGGGGACCTATCCCCACAAGCTTCTGCATTTCTGTAGGTTCCCCCAAATAACTTACTATATAACTTCAGAAGTCAATGTTCATTCCGTAGATTAATTTATACATTCTGCATGAAAGATCATTATTTTATATTATCTATATATTTCATTTTATGTATACATGCGAGTATTAATTTTGTTTAATATTGCTTCAATCTCCTGATGTATGTTACAAATATTATTTTTGTGGAAAACTTAATGAAATGAATGAATGAAATGAATGAATGAAAGAGGAATTCACGAGGCTGCGTGGGCAATGGAAATGTGGTTACAAATTACTTGGTAACGAAAATGCTAAATAAATCTAATAAAATAAAGATATAAATACACTGGAAAAGAAATTACAGATTTAACTTTTTTGATAGGCCTCGCCAAAGGTAATAATAGTAGAATCATTTTGTAGGTATGCATGACAGATATACTGTTATGACAATGGTTTGAAAAGTGCCTACATAACTTTAACCGAGGACAACAAAAAGATTAACAGTAGTCAGTCCAAGATAAAACAGAATCATGATTAAATAGCATTGAAAATTAATAAGATATTTAGTATATCATACAGAGGAATAATATAACATCGGCTCATTGGACGGTGGTAAAATGTGGAGGGAAACACGTAACCAAACAGCAAATAACTTCACATTTCTCTTTAAAAAAAAGAATTTGACTGATTTTTGTTTTATTGTCATGGACACAGAGATTAAGATACAAAACCAAACACATTGTGGCCATCATTTCACACCCTCCCCCTTCCCGCGATCCTTACTTGCTAACGTCTTGTCCAATTGCCTCATCAGCGTAAAGACCTCGCTCCCTTTCCCACTCATCCTCATCCCGTCTACGACCTTCAACTGACAGAAGTGCGTTGTCATTGTTGACCTGTAGGTGGCACTGTTGCAAATGGGGTTGGTCCATTCATGGATGGTGTCCTGAAGCCGTAGGTCCTCCAGGTTTTTAAGGGCAGACAAGCACACGACATCCCCAACGCTGCACAGAGATCACGGGCAAGTACATGTCAATATTATGTCCTTTATATCCCTCGTAAAAAATATCCTGTCTATTGAATGACCATTACTAAAAGAACAGCCTCATTTGAAAAAAAAGTACTATTATCCATTAGACTGCACAGTAATCTACATATTGACTTCATGAAGCTGACAAGAAATGTTCAAGTTAAAAGATTTAGCAGATTCAATCGCTTCAATTTTCACACCAAAATAAAGTTGTTAGTACAGCGGTCTACAAGTTTAAGTTACTTAAACTCAAGCTGACAAAAAGCCACTTTGAAATGTAGAGGGTGATTACATTTCTCTTTTAAATTAGTTTTCAATTCCTAAATAAACATTCTGATGAAACTTCATAAACGGTAATATCTGCTACACCCAGTTGTATTTACACACTTTGTATGTTATAGCTGTGTAAAGGACACATTATTGTTACAATGAAATGTCTAGTTTTCCTGTCCATTTTGTATGCCTTTTGTTATTATGTCAACCTCTTGAGTGATAGCTCAATGTAAACTTGGGATACAAAGTAAAAATTAGCCGTGGTGTTGAGCATTGACATTTTGAAATACACAATTCCCATAAAACCACAATTGAGTGGCCTCCTTTAACTAGTTTTCTATCTCACCTTGCTATAAGATTTCCAGCAGCATTCAGACTCTTCAAGCTCTCTAAGTCCTTCAATGGATCTGTTCAGACGGAGACAATGAGAGGAAAACGTAAAACGACAGTTATGAACTTTGTTTGGCATTGATCCTTTGTTTGGCTTTTGTACTTGACAACAAGGACAATAATAAACTGGGTTTGGCATTCATCCTATTCTGCTACCAATATACAACGGAAGTTCTGTTGAGTGTTAAGATCTCATATTTTTTTTTATGTGTTGTGAATTTGAGAGCCCCTCCTCCCCCCCCCCCCCCCATTTTTTTCTCCTTCAAACACCCTGGTCGTGAAAGATCATGGTTCTTACCAAGTGTTGTGATCCTGTTGGCGGCGATGTTGAGCGACACCAGCTGTTTGAGGGTAGCCAGTTGGTCAAGGGTCGTGAGGTCATTCCTGCTGAGGTCAAGAGTCTGGAGGGAGGTGCAGGAACCTAGCACCCCCAGGTCATCAATACCTGGGCAGAGGTGGAGAGAGTCATTCGTGTTCAATTTATAAATGCATGGGATAGTAGGGGTAGATATTTCACACATGTACCATGGAACAAAATAGGGGGTTAATGATCAATGCAGGGAAAAAATAAATCCAACATTTTCAAGGGCTACTTTTTGAGCACATTGGCTGTTCGGCTACAATATTACATCATGTCTATAGGAATTTTGGGGGCTCTTTACAACATTTTCCATTTTAATCATTTGGGGGGTGAAATCGCCCCGAGCCCCCATTTATTTTTCCCTCGGTATCAATGATCATGACTGACGTCATAATACTGAACTATGTTTTATATCACACACCATGATGTATTTTCACAAGGGCATTTTTGCTGTTTTTGAACTTGAAAGCCCTTTCTTGGCATTATTAGGGCTAAATTGCCCCTCCCCCTTGCATATTATGTTTTCACTGACATACTCAGGATGTGTCATTAAAAATGTTGTTTTACATGAAAAATGACTTGTGAAAATGATTTATTTGCACACATGTGGCAGATGGAATGAGAATGGTGGTGCATCTTTGATTCAAATAAATTGCATGTGAGGCTGAGGTTATTGCACAACTTTTATCCTTTTGAAATAAATGAGATAAAGAGATGGCTGAGCTTTGAAGAGATACCTTGTTGCCTGAGACTAAGATGGAAGATACTTTCCAGGTCGAACTCTCCACTTGTTGTCTTCAGAAGCTGGGCTGAGATCCGTGTTTCTGACAAAGTGCTTCCTGAAAGAAGGATGATAAATAAATCAAGCATGCAAGTTAAATTATTTTTCTGCTTTTGTATCCAACAAATCTGTAAAAAATATAACCCTAAACCTAACCATGACCATTTAAAGACCCCAACCCTAGCCCCACAATTTGCAAAGTTAGGTTTGTAAAAAAAAAAAAGTTGATTTGGGGGTATTTCTGCCGTATTTAAATTAATATCGCAGTGTTTGCCAGCACACCCATTGCATGTATTAGAGAATTAAATTACTTGAAACGAAAGCACATCTCAAGCAGTTACTAGCAATGAAAGAGAGTGAAATAAACTCTAACTACATATTTTACACACATCATTTGCAAGCAAGTTCTGATGCATCTTTGAAGTTAACATTTAAGTGAGAACATGTTAGCCGCGGGAATGCTGCCGCGCAGAGGGAGCGTCCTGAGGGCTCGCCACCAATTTCCTTGCATGTCAGGTTCGACTACTGATAAATCAACCCATGCACATGAATGAATTATTCATTTCAAGTACATTTATCACATATGAATGGCTAAATGTATTGAATATCAACCTGAGGCTGAGCTATAAAATTGTTTGTAAATGTTAAGCAACATTATATTTTTCCTCGTCACACATGATCATGATCTTTCTAGTATGGTCCATCGAGGCTGCCATCTTGGCTGCTCTAAAAACCTTTACTGTAAAGGGGAACTGGCGCATGCGCATAGGCTTTAATCTTTGCATCGAAGCTGCACTTTAGGCCGAGAACAATAAAAAAATGCAACATGGATTAAATTCATCTTCAAACCAACCCCGGACCTATTGAGATATACATTTTACGTATATGTGTGCAATGCCAATAGATTGTCATTTAAGTTTTGAATTGCAGAATTGCTGAAACCCTATAAATAATCACTGCTAATCTCGACTTCCTTGCTTCAACGGCTCCTAGACAGGAATAACCGTCTCATTTGGGGCATTCTTTAATCAAAATGACATTTTTGGAGTCAGAGCCAGCCAGGTGCAACCTCAGCGGATCCAACATCCTACGGCCTACAGAGACTGATTTTTTTGTCTACAACGCAACGGCTCCGTAAAAGGCACTATCATACACGATAATGAACATCTCACATACTTCTGATGGAAAAGGCCATAGTAGTACGAACTTCCAAACCCAAGGCTTTCGAAATGCATCGATTCGCAATACCATCGCTAGCGCTTCGGCTCCGCCTGATCTCTCGGCGTGGAAAACCGTATGGGAAGCAGCTGATGCTGCTGCTGCGCGGCAGCAACCCATTTTCGTGAGTCAAATCCACACGACTGCAATTTTTGAATTAATTCTTACCTTCCTCTTTGTCTCCAGACCCGTCAGCCATTTTCGTTCACTTTACATGAAACTTAGCATTCACACTCGCTTGTGATCACCATCGCAAGTAAAATGAGATAAAAAATTTACACGCGATATTGCAGTGTAAAGTTAGATCGCAGATTGGATCCACATAACCGTCATCGCGCGTTAGGTTACCTACGCTACGCTACGAGACTCAAGTAAGTGTATTGTCATGTGACTAGCTTAAGATCACCTGACAGTTCAGTTCAATCTTGTTAATGCCGCAAAAAGGGGAACTCGGCGGGCCCAAAGATAAGTTACTTTCCATAAAGGCAAAAAATGTTAGAAAACGAAGCAAAACATAAACAAGAATATCTGCTGAAAATGAAAAAGAAAAAAAAAGTAATAAATGTTTCAATGACGCAAAGATCGTTTTGTGTATTTGGAGAAAATTTGCAACTCGTGGTCGAAGCTCATAGTAAACGAGAATTTATCATCTAGGGAATATTGATTGTCACCCCATTTTTTTCTAAGTGAATATTCAAAGCTTTGTTTTGGGATTATTAGCCTAATGCGGGATGAATATTTTATCATAATACTTAATTGTACCCAACGATATTAGCATCAGTCGATCTTTAAACGACATGTGAATCTTAGCCTGACTTGAACTTTCAGAGTTGGAGTCATTACCGATCATATGTGTGAAATGTATAACAATGACATTATAACTTGCGCTGCACTGATGGAAACGGGATTGACCCTTTTGTACATGATAATTGGGCAGTAGACCATTTTCGTAATGTATGCTAATTTTATTCACGTCGTTCAAACAATAAGTTACCAATGGGAACCCCAAAGCTTGGCCGAGGTTTGTCCGAGTAGCAACAACTAATACATTCAAAGTTAATTCAATCCATTGAATCTGAATGACTAGATACAGGTGAATGCAATAACGCGTTACTACGAACTTAGGCATGTTAGGGGGGAAGTTTTGTGAATACATTACGAAAACCGTTTATTGGGAACGCTTAGGCCTATAATATAGTCTCTTGGTGTAGCCTCCAGAGATGGAAGGGGGAATGGTAAAAGTTGAGTTACTATAATCATGCTAATAGGAACGCGATAATATCATTGTTACATTTTTGTCAGACATGCAAACAGCTCCTTGATTATGTAACAATAACGCATTTCTCCAATTATGGTGATCAATGCCGACGAATTAACTTTGTGTGCAAGACATAATTACATTCTATGACATTTGAGTGAACATGTAGTACTTGTGCATAGAAATATCGTGTGTCACGAAATGAGTTAATAACAATGGGTTCTGTCAGGGTTTATTGCGCATATTCCTTTGTTATTTGCTTGCCCACCAAAGCAACACGCGCCATGTACTGACCTAGCTATTGAAACCGAGTTGGCCAAACTCTGTTTATAGATGGCTTAGAGCGCGCCCTCTAACCATGCTTACAGTGAAATACCACTCGTGACTAATACACCAAACGCGATAATGAGTTAATCATTGTTGAAGAAACACTCCTCAGTACACCATATCAGAATGCGTTGCTAGGACTTGTTGCGTGACGTCAATACCTGCCGGTATACACCGCCCTGTTATTTGCCAACATACTACCATGTTACCTTGGATCAGGTACGGACCATATGAGGTCAAGAAACTATGGCAGACTTTGTATACGGAACTATAAAGTCAACGCTTTCATCTCACTCATCCATGATATATTTAAGAGCTTCATCCGGAATTATTAACAATGTCATGAATTCTTAAGAAGAAGAGGGCAAGTACGATGCGTGCTACAATAGCCTATCAGCCAGCGGAAATTCATTTCATAAGCCTCCTTTAAAAGTTGTCAAAATCTTCTTTCTTTGCAAGACAGGTATTTTTGGTTTCAATGAAAGCAGGAAAATGAAAAAAAAAACATGTAATTGAAAGTTTGAAGAAAATTGATCAAAAGGTAAAAAAGTTATGATTGTTTTCAATTTAGATTTTGTGACGTTACATGCGATGTTCTCTCTCATAATTTTATGCTGTGTTCTACCTTATCCATAAATTGACTTTTTTTCTGTTCTTTGATGAAGGAATACATTCTTTTAATTGTGATATGTGTGTTAAAACATATGTCTAATGATGTATCAAACGCACAGGTGAAATGATAGATATCCTGTTGAGAAAACTGTGCACAACATAGAGAGAGCACGTGCGACAAAATCAAAACTTTAAATTCAAATAAATTATTTTCGTTTGACCGATTTTCGTCAAACCTTCACTAATGTTTCTTTCATGTGTCTCCTTGTATTGAAACCAAAATAATTTCAGGGTGAACTATCCCTTTTACATATCCTAAATGCATCATTGCTGTCGCTATCCGTTATGCGAGACAACTTCCCCCATATTGATGTACTTGTACTAAATACAAAAAAATGTAAGTCCCCCCCCCCCCCCCCCCCAAGCAACTTTTTATCGAAGATGTTTTGGGCAAACAAAAAAAAAATTGGCAGTATTGTTCCTAAACTTGTTGACTAACTTATGTGTGAAAAATCACATTAATCCAATCAGTCATGCATGAGTGGGCAAATTTTAAATGCCAAAATGTCGCTTTTCAAAGTCACAAGGGTATTTTGGGGATTCTGTCATATGAATATTTGATGAATTCCATTTCTGGTGGGTAGTTTATGTCCTTTTATTGCTTATCATCCATCTCTCGATGCACTAACACATATTCCAACAATTAACTCATTGTTCTGGTTGAGTGAGCACCGTTTAACAAATAATCACCCATCTTTAGCTTGAAACATTGAAAAACCCTTTATTTTTGTGAAAAAATAAAACTTTCGATATTTTGACAAAGATGTAACATGACCTGTTATGTAAAAATAAGAAGTCATGGTTAAGTGAATAAACTTTAAAAATCGCACAAGAAATGCCCAAATGTACTGTTATATCGGCATAAACAATTACCCTTGTGACTTTTGAAAAGTGACATTTTTGCCTTTGAAATTTGCCCACTCATGCATGACTAATTGGATTAATGTGATTTTTCACACATCAAGTTAGTCAATAAGTTAAGGAACAATCCTGCCAAATTATTTATCCCAAAACCTCTTCGATTAAAAGTTATGCTATTTTATAGGGGGACTTATTTTTGTGTGTGTTTATTTCAACGTAATCGATCAGTTAGCACCATTATTTACAGACGCATTTTGAGTTTGAATTTTGTTTCGTGGGTACTTACTTGAATCTAAGACTGCTATCATCATAAAATATTATTTTAAAACGGGCATCATTGTCTTAATGGAGATGAACTTGCACTCGAGTACCCCCTACCCTCGACATTACACACACACACACACACACACACACACACACACACACACACACACACACACACACACACACACACACACGCACACACACACACACACACACATACACACGCACACATACACAAACAAACAAACAAATAAACACACTCACTCACTCACACATACACACGCACACTCATATACACACACATATATGCGAGTACATACACACATATTAACACAAACACAGACAGTACGTACATGTTATGAAATGATGTTCAATAAATCATTATATTCTCATTGTCTATTTCTAGAAATAGGGGGTGTACAATGTCGCTTATATGATTAAGCTCATAACCCTCACCAAGACCAAGAATACTCTGCACTATACCTATACATGTACATCCGTCTCCTTTGTTTCACTCCTCTCTCTGTAGATTATTGAACAACGGTCTCCAGAACTATTATTCCCAAAACACACCCCAATTATTGTCCTCAAAAGTTCACATTATATTAAAAAGTTCGTCAACTGTTCTAGTATTTTCCAAAACGAAGATTATGAAGAAATCTTTGTCAATTAAAGTTTGCTGAACTCAGTGTATTGACATTGATTAGTTAAAAGATGGCATGGGCGCATACACAAGCTGCAAAATTTTGGCACAAGTATATCCTAATTGCTGATTCGCAGCAGTTGCACTTAGTGGATTGTATTTTATCAGCCTTAGAGATCAGATTAACAAAGTTTGTCGAACTATCAAAAGAACACGAGTCACTAATTAGTATAAACAGGAATGTAGGCCGTGTGTGAATCTTGGCGCCCACAGCGAAGAACATGCAGATGGCATTTTTATTTGAAATGGAAGTTGAAGTTGAACCCCAAGTTTACAATTGCATGTAACATTTATGTGCACAATGC
>OZ022578.1:27435473-27547973 GCA_963669155.1 Arbacia lixula
CAGAAGAAGATTAAGCGTTGTCTAGTGAAATTCCTAGTCTACACTTAAAAAATAGTCTAAGGGTGAAATTGAGCAGAAATTAAGGTGATTGCTTTAATCAATATGAATACTTGCCGTGAAAATATGCATTTCAGTCACATGTCAGGTCATTGGGGATAGAAGTATAAGTCAACATGTTACTTAAGGACCCTGCATTGAAATCAAGATAACAATCTGCCACGCGAATATCTTGCCAACATTTAAAATAAGTTTAGAACAATCATAGTTACAATAGTTCTTTTGCTCGTTTGGGCGATACATCAAACACAAGCTTTATCACCATCATAGAGGTGAATCCTACGTAGAAAGAAACGTACTTGAGGGGCCGATCAGGCAATGAAAGATAAACAAACTTCAATGATATCATAAGCCCCTTGCCAAGATTCAAAATTCTACAGAATTATTTCTTCTTCCGACGGTATAATGAGCTTTGAAGGATGATCGTCAGTACGAATTGCACTTGGAAATGATTTTGAACTCTACCCTAATATGCTACAAGTTAACAAACAAGACATGTTTGAGGTAAAAACAGGCTAGCGTCCGTTTGAGTGTTCCTAGCCGGCCGTGGAGGTTTAAATACGAGGCACCTTATCCAGAACAACCCTATTTGCGTAGAGTTGTCTGTAGAATGGTAAGCTATACTTGACAGCTTTGAGGACGTCTGGGTGCAAACCGGTTAAATAGTCGCTTCCGGTAGTACGGTCCTCATTGGTATTTGTCAGATTTACATTGTCAGGGCCCGTTCCTATCGTGACGCGAGTGTCTTGTTCGGATTCGTGATTTGGGACGGCGCTACTCGCACCAAGATTTGGCTCGGCTCCTCCCATCCAAACACCAGCTTCGTTATTCGGATCCAGTTCGACACACTCGTTCGCAGTCTTTTCTACATCGACTGCATTGCTCGGAACTCTGGCTCCTGAATTGCTGGTCTTCGTTTCCGTTTGATTACCTCTCTTTTTCGTACCGCCCTTTTTAAACCCAGTACTTTCCAGCGCGTTCTTGTAGCATCCGCTCATCCAGTTGGCAACGCGGTAGAACTTGGCGCCTTCCCACGGGAGATCACTCATCGATGCCTTTTCCCACTTCAGCATGTCGGGGCTGAAAGTGAGGCCGATGGTTTCGCAGAACTTCTTCACCATTCCTTCCGGGTCGCGGATGATGTCATCGGCGTCGAGGATGATCGGCACAGGGTAGTCGGGATGGTCTCGGAGATAGGTGTACAACCCCCACATGTCCTCGTAGAAGTAGCCTTCGGTGGGGAAGCACGTCCGGATTTTCCCACCCCCACTGAGAATCCTGATGACATTTGAAGTGCACAGCGTAGCCCTGAGGGAGTTGAACATCTTGACCGGATCTCTAATGAGAAATGCATGTTGATAACCCTTCGGCAGCACCTCTGGTCGAAGATGGATCTGCATAGCAAAGTCCTTCGCGAAGACGAAATCGTAGCCCGCATGTTCGGCCTCCAGACGCTTCTTGCAGTACTTGTAGGAATGCTTCGGCGCCAGTTTCGGCCACCACTGAACCTTTCGTTGTGGTCCCAAAAGGAAAGCCGCGCCATACATCTCGTTGAAGATCTTCGCGTTTGGAACCCGAGTCATGCATCGTTCAAAGGCGGTTGAGAGCGACCGAGGGGCGGTCCATAGGACGACTCGAATCACCTCCTTGTGCGGCTCTTTGACCAGGTTCGGGTCCTTTGCTATGGCTTCGGCTTCTGACTGTGTATTCGCTTCATCACTTTCCTGTACGTCAACTTCCGGTGTAGGCTCCGTTATGGTATTACTGCTGGCTGCAGCCGTCTCTCCCGTCGGATTGGTCATTGTAATGCTCGATTCCGATCTTTGTCCCTCCAAAGAAATACTCTGTTGCCTGCTTTGCTGTAAAGTTGAAGAACGAATCTTATCAACTAGCAGGTGGTTTACAAGTCCCGTTCGTCTCTTGGAAGAGTGATGAAGATGTTAGATTTGCTATATCAAGCATAGCAACGGCATGAAATTGCGAAATTCCTTTGTGTCCTCTTGTTTTAAGGGCGAAGGAGTTGTGTGGTTTCACGCAAACGACGGTTCCTTGTGTATAATCAGTCCATATATCGTTTCATGGTAAGACAGACTTTATCGTCGTTTAGCGCGTGTTAAATATTATTACAAGTGTTGGGATGTAGATCCACTCGTATACAGCCCGGCGCCTGTACCATAGTCCAGTTAAGATATGAAATGGCCAACTGTCTCTCTCGCTTGAATATTTATCACTCACCACTTAAGATGGGTTAGGCTTTATCTTTACGTAGCTCACAGTGTACAGATGAGACAATAAGTGTTGAACCTTGATTAGTTACTTATTAATCCATGCCCCACTAGCTACAGGTGAGCTGATCCAAATCGGCAACCATGCACGCACCACAGCGAGCCGTTGGCTCCTGGTGATGTAATGAGCCTATTTCTGAGGAGATGCTTATCATTTTATATACACACGAGGATTAATTTGTCGTAGGAATCAACCCCTCCCATTTGGAATGGAAGGATATCAAATGATACTTTATATTTTTGTCTACCGTTTACCGGTATACTTTGGCCTGCATTCTTAACGGTCGTTTACATTTAGACCGCGTTCTACACGGATACTAACTACTTTATGGGGCGCAAAATAAATCATCTGGTGCCGTCATCAAATCATTCATTTTCATCATAGAATCACAACAGAGGGTGAATTCAATAGTTATAGTGATGATAATAGTGATTCCGAGGACGACATCAATCATATTGAGTTAATAATTGTTCATGCTGCTTTATTTGGTGTCCTATAAAGTTAATCAAGGTTTAGTATAAGCCTACTGTTTGCGTTAAACCTCGGTTCAGAATACGGGCCTTTACTTGTATCAATAAATAACCGTAAGTATTAACCTAATAATAGTTCATCTGATTCGTTTCGATAATCTTCAAACTACGCCTGGATATGGGGTAATGTACAACGGATTAGATAAAACCAGACAATGATATAAAAACGTCACTTATAAAATGTAATGTCACGCGCTACAATGTAAAGATGTGACCTGGGATATGTGTGTATCGATTTGTGTTTATGGCGCCTGAATGTTGAACAAAATATGACAATTATATATATATATATATATATATATATATATATATATATATATATATAATATAGTTATAATATCTTATACTCTTTGATCTTATGACATACACCACCTTCATTTTTGTTTTTGCAGTGTCAATTGAGGTTTGTTTGCGAGTTATTTGTAGGAGAATAATCCATCGCAGGCTTTTTGACTGGGAATAAGAATTCACACATTTTATGCATTCATGTATTTATTAATAAAATCAGCCATTCACTATTGTTTGGATTAGTTATTTTATTCAAATTCAATCATGTATTCATTCATTAATTCGTTGTTTGTTCATTCATTCGTACAATCATTTTGTGTGCGTATTTAGATAATTGGTTCACAACACAACAATGCTCGTTGTTTCAACCCACAAGATTTTTTTATCTCTCAAAAGTAGTATGATTCTATCATATCAGTTGGTCCTATAATGGTTGAACTGTTCTGGGCTGATGTCTACACCATGCTCATCCCCGAATTTAAAGGAAATGATATAGGATGGGATTGATAATTCAAAACAAACAAACAAACAAACAAACAAACAAACAAACACTCTGTTAGAGAGATCTCCATCGCAACGCATGGTAATTACACAAAATAATTCCCTGATTCTCCTACAAAGGTGATCGATCGGTCTATTTTTAAAGCGTTTGCTACTACGTTAAATACATCTCTAGTAAGCTCTTCTATAAGTTGATATTATTCATCAGTGGTAGGCCAAATACTGATTTTCCAGAGAATGGAACCATCATGGCAAATGAATTTGATAGAGTGACAGTACGTTTCCAGCTGATTACAGCTTTTAGACACTCAACCTTTTTTGTGAGTCGTGCGAATTTTTACAAACGACTTCCAATAAAAACAAATCAATACGTGAATTCGATATGTTTCGACCACGCACATTTTAAATAGTCGGCATGTCGGTACAGGCACTCAGCTGAATGTTTGATAAATCCTTCAAATAAAATACCTTTATGATAACTTGGTTATTTTCAGTGATTACTGCAAAAATATATGATTTAATGGCGATGAAACACTGATATTTCAGTAATTTATAGTCGCTTGTTACCATGGTTATATTATGATTAGTATAATCATGTCGGCTCTGATGGATGGCATGTTCATGGTGTTCATACACGTTCATGCGTTCATAAACACGTTCAGTATCAGCCGAACATACATCACGATCGGGATGATACTGAAAGATAGAGAGATATACAGACAGCACATGGACGGTGAATACATTTATAGAGTTCATTCGAGGTCCATGTATTTACACGTGCATGTCAGATAACACCACCTCATGCAAAGAAATGAGAGCAAACATGAGAAGGGGCTTGGTGTGTTTGTGCGCCTGGCTTGATCCAGATCAGCATTAGGAACTACGCGACTTACATAACGTCAATCATGTCGCCTGACGAACTGAGAGTTTTATACTCAACTACACTTTCTGGGTCAGACGGGCAAACAGTACGATACAAAGAGACCGACAGACAGACAGACAGACAGACACATATATAGGCGGTGATACCATTTACACAGTGCACTTTAAAAGGTGCCTTTATATGTACTTCGTGTGATACCGCACACATTTTATGGTGGTTACGTAATCATGAAACGACCAAGATACACACCCCTTCATCAGTGTGATATAAGTGTTTATATCATGTAGCAATACTGACGTATGGACTAGACTAGGCTAGAATGAGGTATCCACTACAAATTACTGCCGAAATAAATCTTGGATAGATTATTCGACAATTATGATAATGGTGGTTTAAACAAAAATATCAAAATGATTTTTGGATAAATGATTTAATCTATGTTCATGTTTGTGATATTTTCTTTCTTTTCCTTTTCATCTTTGTAATAATCCTACCAACCTTTGATATGTTGGTATGTTGCAAAACGATTGCAATAAATGACAATATATACATGTAGAAGATATATGAAAACAAACAAAGGGAAACGCATTTTTAAGACCAACGATGAATTGTTTCATACCAATTTTTCGATACGTCCCATATCTTCCTCATGCAGGGTTAAACAAAGAAATACGAAAAAATAATGAGTCGTTATTGATTGCGTACTAAAATTTACAAGCTAATTACAAGCTATATCGCTTGGACATCATGCGCGTATGCGTATGTGTCGCCAGCAAACGGAATCTGCCCGGCACACGCAATACGTGGATTAGTGGGTGAAGTTGGACTCCACTTATCTCATCTAAGTTAATAATTACAGCATATGATTAGCATCGCGATGATGCAGCTACGTGCCAAGAGTTGCGGTCAACACACTTTGGTACATTATGCAAAATAAATTTAAATTAGGAGAGCTAGATATGGGGTATATTCAAATGTGAAAAAGAACCTTTATACGTATAAGAGGGAGTCAGGAGGGTGACCCTCGATATTCCGAAAGTTTGTTTTCATGAAGGTTCGTTATTCCGAAGGGTCACTAATTAATTTTCAGAACACACGCATTTCCTATACCTGTTGGCACGTAAATCCTTAAATAAAACTAGATTTGTTTATCTCAATATTTCTTGGATTAATTCGTCCGCCCTTATTATGAACGTTCGTTTATGCCATAAGTAAAAAAGGATTCGTTTTCTTTAAAATATGATAAGGGTTGTCATTCAAAAAAAAAAGTAGGACTCAATAATCAGATCTCCGAAAATAAAAAAAATACGGTGCTGTATTCATGGTATTAATCTGTTGGTACACGAACCATATATCATTTTTAGATTGCCACGCCCTCTTTCATTTTCATGGGATCGAAACTTCGAAGTAAAGGACCGCATAACCTTCGAAGTACCTGTCAATCTTTCCTAGCAACCGTCATCAAAGTGTAATTAATAATGCATGATACTAGAAGATTTCCCCAAAAGAACACATCTTGTGGGTACACATGTGCAATGCTCAATCGACATTGTTGTGTTAGGAATTGATAATCTGATACACACAAGTATTTTGTCCAAATTTGTCCTAAAATGAAGATCTCATTACATGTTTAAAGGATTATTGCAAGCATAATAAATGAAGAAATGTCACGAAACTGTTGTAGTTCCCGCGAATTGTTCAGGAAAGTCGACCAGCTTCTACGACCATGCTCTTCTAGTACACTGCCAACAAATAATGACTCTGAACTGTCCCTTCCACAACGTTTCCAGAATTATTTTGCAGAGAAAGTAGAAGTTATCACCCAGGAGCTACGGTCATCATTAACTCACAATGTTCTTGTTGAAGATCAAACGGGCTTCTCATTTGAAAGATTTAATCCTGTTTCTATAAATGAAGTTTTTAATGTAATCAAGGAGTCTTCCTCAACAACCTGTGATCTTGATCCTATTCCCACCTCATTTATGAAAAAGTTTCTTCCTGAATTGGTACCCATTATGACGAACATTATAAATGATTCTTTTAGAAATGGTAGATTTCCTGATAAGTTCAAATGTGCCAATATCATTCCAAAACTGAAAGGCTCGTCTTGTGATAGTGACAATCTGAAGAATTACCGCCCAATAGCAAACCTTAAATTCTTTGCTAAGATTCTAGAGAAGATGGCAGCACATCAGCTACAAGAATATCTAGGTAAATCTGATCTACATGCAAAGTTTCAGTCAGGATACAGGTCATTTCATAGTGTTGAGACTGCTCTCTTGAGAGTTACAAATGACATTCTGTTGTCACTTGATAGGGGCGAGGAGGTTATGCTTATCTTGCTTGATTTTTCCTCAGCTTTTGATACCATTGATCATGATATATTGCTTAAACGCTTATCACTAAGATTTGGAATATGTGGTGAAGCACTTAATTGGATGCAGTCATACTTATCAGGACGTACTCATAATGTAGTCATTGGAAATGATCGGTCTTCAGGACATGTACTCACCAAAGGAGTACCGCAAGGATCTGTATTGGGTCCAGTCCTGTTTACATTATACACCTCTCCTCTAGAATCTTTGATTGAAAGACATAACATTTTCAAGATGTTTTATGCTGATGACACTCAGTTGTATATTACATTCAAACAGTCACGGCTTGAAAATGTTTCTTCTCAGATAGCAAACTGTGTTCAAGCAATCAAAGAATGGTCTCACCAAAACTGTCTCAAGTTAAATTGCAGTAAGACAGAGTTCCTTCATGTTTCATCCCGTTTTAGAAATGCGACTCCAGTAATTCACTTGGATCTAGCCGGAAAGCAAATTAAAGCTACCAAAACATGTAGAAATCTTGGGGTAATTTTCGACAATAAGCTTACATTTGACAATTTCATCACACAAAAATGCCGTTCAGCTTCGTTTGCACTCTACAAAATTGGTAAAATCCGTGATTTTATTGATTGAAGTACAACTGAACGTTTGGTTCACGCATTTGTTATGTGTCATTTTGACTTCTGCAATAGTCTCCTTTTTCAATTACCACTTCGCCAAATTCAAAGACTACAAACTATACAAAATTCAGCAGCGCGACTTGTTACACGTACGAGGAAACATGCTTCAATATCCCCTGTCTTACGTAATTTACATTGGTTACCAGTCCAGTCTCGCATTAAGTTCAAGATATTGTTATTAGCCTTTGAATGTTTTCATGGATTAGCTCCTGCTTATCTAAATGACTTACTCACTGTATACAAACCAACACGAAATCTTCGATCATGTAAAAAGAATTTGTTTATTGTTCCTCCTATAATTACACGAACATATGGTGAACGCTCATTTGCCCATGCTGCTCCAGTTTTATGGAATAGCCTCCCTGACAGTCTTAGGAATATTAACACCCTAGATAGGTTTAAGTCTGCTCTTAAAACACACTTATTTCAAATGGCAAAATGATTTAAGGAACTCAGTAACCTCATTTCTCTTTTTCTTTGCTCCTTGAAGCGCATAGAGACTTTCTTATGTATATGTGTTATGCGCTATATAAACATGGTTTATCATTATTATTATTGTTTGTATACCGTTTGGCTTCATGATGTCTACAACATCATGGGGCCCTGTATAGTATAGTATAGTATTGGACACTGTGGTTCTTCAATATTGTTTTCACATCTTCCCTAGACAACGATTCTAATTTCATAAAATCACACTTCGGCTCCGAATTTGTGAATTTTATGTTTACTTTTGCAACAGTAATTACAGAGGTCGTGCATCCATCGGTCTGAGAACAGTTAAACGCCAAATAGAAACATACTCTTTTGCCATTCAAAGATGGGACTTTTGTGCGTTAGACGAAATGATGCTATACTTTTTCTCTCAAACTTTTGCTTTCCCAGGCTCCGTCCTCATGAAAATTTATTTAAACTGGTTGAATCGCTGTCGTACTGTACGAGGCAACCCGAAAAAAGCAACCAGGAAAATGGCCTGACGGTGTGTGCTCTCCAACAAGACTTCGAGCGTGGAGCCACCATCGAAGCTTCAAAATCAATCTCATTAGCCTCGTTAGAATCCGTCAAAATCACGCTCCCACTTGCTGTTGCATCATCAATGGCCAAAGACACTTGAGAAACAGACTCCGTCGTCTCCATTCTGAAATTCGCCACGATTTCAGTGTGACATTCCAGGAGGTGGCATCGCCCCACGTCAATAGAGTCGATCCAGTATTATAGAGCAGTTGTGAATTGACGAGATCGTTAGCCGGAATGGACCGTGCACACGCCCTCGTCGTCCTGAACGCGGTGGATGCCCTCCTCGCGATCCAGAGTAGGCAGTGGATAGCGCTTGATGACTTCCTCGCCTGGGCAACCTCCGTACAACTGCCGATCAATCGTGTTTGTCCTTACCGCCAATCCGCCGCCTACTTTTGGATTGATGAAATGTCACAAAACCTGCAAGTTGTAACTTAGTTTGAATTAGTTTTCAATAACCGATGTGCTCGTTTCCCTCCCTCCCTCACCTCCTTTTTAATACCCCTCTTTCACGTTCTCTCTCTCTTTCCTATTCACGTACACACACACACACACAAACACACACACACACACACACACACACACAAACACACACACACACACACACACACACACACACACGCATCCTTCTTATGATAATGGTGAAAACACTGTACAGTGTAAATGTATTATCAATATGCTTGAAATTCTTCCTTCCTTACATTACTGACATAAAATATTGAGAGCAGAGGGGGTGGTGTATGTGTGTGTGTGTGTGTGTATGTTTGTGTGTGTATACATGTGTATGTGAAACAATATTTCCTATTATATCTTGCAGACCGACTATGGTACAAAAGTAGCAATGCATCTGTATCATGAGCAGCAATGTGAAAATTTGCATAAAATCTACATGTACAATGAACTAGAAAATCATAGATGCCCTTTACCAATTACCTTTTGAAAAGTTGATCAATCACTGTACAATTTAGATCATTCAAAGGAGGATTGTACACTATTCACGATGGCCATGAAATAGATGCTGTGGAATATCATTCCCCGTACATCTAACAGGAAAAGGGGGAACTTTACCAATGGTGTGTTTTTTTTCGTTTTTTTTTTTTCATCAGGACAAATCACCCGCTCTAACATCAATAAGGGCATTCATTGATTACAAAGAGACATATACAATAGGACATAGTGTGTAGATAGAAATAAAGGAGCATTTTATTTACATGATCATTCTTCCAAATATTGTATCTGGATTCAACACAATGAGAGATTATTCCACCTGCCAATGCCGCACCACAATCAATGTCCTTCTTCCGAAGTCATTACACTTATCACTCTATACAGGGCCCCATTGAATAAAACTTACCACTAATGGTAACTCTGTCATCAATGGAAGCTACCATGGTAATGTTGCTCAACAGCCAATCCAATTCATGGTTACCATAGCAGTTGCCATTGATAGCAAAGTTACCACTGATGGTAAGTTTTATGCAACAGGGCCCAGGAGAGAAGCATATATCTTCATAACAGGCAGATAAGATCAACATATTGGCAAAAGTTGAGAAAGCTAAGAGATATGTTGCATATAAGTTTTCAATTATTGCAACTTACCATCAATGGTAGCTACCATGGCAACATATGAAATGATGAGAGCTCACTGGCTGTTACCATGGTTGTTACCATTGATGATAAGTTACAATAATTGAAAACCTATATGCAACATGGCCCACACACATATTCAAAGCATCAGCAGTAAAATATCTAAAATCCCTTAATGATGATGACAATATCATAGCAGAATAAATGGTGAGGCATAAACTGACTAGTTGATTTAGCATTGGCCATTCTAGAGCTAATGAAACAATAATGTAGAGGGCATTTTGTTATTCTAGAAAAATAATGCTTGCTCCAATGATATGAAAATGTATGATCAAAATATTTTTTCTTTGTGGGAATTCACAAATGAAAAAAACTTAAAGAAACAATGAATATCACATTTAACATCATAAATTTCTTGTGACTTACCATAAGAGTTCACTGCAAACACAACATTCTAATGTTCATGCTTATAATATATCAAATTCAACACTTGAAGTGATACATGATTTCAGCTAAAACAATAGTTTTCCCAACTTTCGTAACATGATTAAGAATTTCTAGGAAATCTGTTAGGAGATTGTCTACAGATTCACATCTCCATTAGACAGCAATGCATATGCATTTAGTTAAGGAGTACTGTGAATATGAATGTCATATGAATTTCAAGTAACATCACTTTGGGCTCTCCTAGATATTGCTTGTAAAAGACAAGGCATTAGCAATATTGTGTCTCGCCCACTTGCGAAAATAACCAGAAATATCGCGATCTCCGTTGCTACGCAAAAGAATTGTATCCCTGGCTGATTGTGAAATATCTGCCATAGAATGTAACATTCCATAAATGAGAAGGGCTATTTCACGCAATGCTACTTCCTCTATCTACTCCCCCTCCCCCACCTTCCCCAATAATAACATGCAGGTGCCCCCAGTGCATCCATCATCCAAGTTTGATTGCCATTGTAGCAACATGTGATGAGTTATGTGTGATAAGAGAGTCTTGCAAGTAAACTTTAACGTATGACCTCAAATGACCTTTGACCTTATCCTGTGACCTCCAACGGTACCATAACATGAAGGTACCCCCAGTGCATCTATGACCCAAGTTAGGTTGTAATCCAAGCAACCTATGTGAAGTTATTTGTCAAAAGAGAGTCTTGCAGGTAAACTTTAACGTATGACCTCAAATGACCTTTGACCTTATCCTGTGACCTCCAACAGCACCATAACATGAAGGTACCCCCAGTGCATCTATGACCCAAGTTAGGTTGTAATCCAAGCAACCTATGTGAAGTTATTTGTCAAAAGAGAGTCTTGCAGGTAAACTTTAACGTATGACCTCAAATGACCTTTGACCTTATCCTGTGACCTCCAACGGCACCATAACATGAAGGTACCCCCAGTGCATCTATGACCCAAGTTAGGTTGTAATCCAAGCAACCCATGTGAAGTTATTTGTCAAAAGAGAGTCTTGCAGGTAAACTTTAACGTATGACCTCAAATGACCTTTGACCTTATCCTGTGACCTCCAACGGTACCATAACATGAAGGTACCCCCAGTGCATCTATGACCCAAGTTAGGTTGTAATCCAAGCAACCCATGTGAAGTTATTTGTCAAAAGAGAGTCTTGCAGGTAAACTTTAACATATGACCTCAAATGACCTTTGACCTTATCCTGTGACCTCCAACGGTACCATAACATGAAGGTACCCCCAGTGCATCTATGACCCAAGTTAGGTTGTAATCCAAGCAACCTATGTGAAGTTATTTGTCAAAAGAGAGTCTTGCAGGTAAACTTTAACATAGAAAAAGAGAGTCTTGCACATACTCTTTAATATATGACCTCAAATGACCTTTGACATCATCACATGACCTCTGACAACACCATAACATGAAGATACCCCTAGTGCTTCTATCAACCAAGTGTGGCTGCCATTGCTGTAACAGTTGCCAAGTTATGGATCATAAGAGAGTCTTGCAGGTAAACTTTAACATTTGTGACGGACGACGGACGACGGACGGACGACGGACGGACGCCATTTGGATCCCTTAGTTTCGCCTTCACCTCCGGTGGGCGAGACAAAAACTGCCACGTGATAAGTTCACATGAACTTGACACACTATCGGTGCAAACAAATGCCAGGAGTTTTACTAACGTCACATTCCGACTCAAATTCTTGAGCTTCATAAAAGCACATCTCTCTTTTTGCCCATTGTATATGAGCCAGAACCATGACAACGACAACGACAACTCCCTGAAATATGACAGATAAAGGGTAATACAATAGGCCAATTTTATCAGTTGCTTTGATCAGGAAGAGGAGCATGCAATTTACATACATTGGTGAGTGGGATAAGATCATGAAGTTACAATGTATCACATCTGGCGTGAAGTGAGCAGGTTAAAATAAGAGGACATGACAGGATATCAGGGCAATTTGGCATATTCTATACAGCTTACAATTACCATAGCCTTGCAACAGATGCAACTAAATTAAGATCATGATTGTGACTCCCACTGAAATTGCCAAATAGCTTCACGTATTTGACTCTCGTCACTGTGTTATCGTAATAGTTACGATATTTGTAAACCAGTGGCCACTGTAGCATTACGGGACAGCCTCTTTTAGGATAATCTGCAGCAATTTCACAATAACTCCAACTTCCATGTCAGCAGCCAGTCAGCTTTCAGCGTTTGAGCTACTGGCATCTTAGAAGTAGAAGTTACAATGATTGCCAAATCGAGTACAGCCTCTAACATTACACACCTCTGCCGTGAAGTTCCCGTGCGCAGAGCTTCAGCCTATTCAAACTTCACGCCTTGGGCGAGGGGAAGCTCCTTGCTGTAGTTCACAGTGCTGGGGTGTCAGAGAAAGAAAGAAATGGGGAAAATGTCTGATGATGGCTTATCCAAATCAGGATGTTGCTGCAGTTACAGTTAATCTATAGAGTACCGAAGTGGTGTCGGCATATGAGGATGTTGCCAAGACAACTGGTTCTAAACAAAATCACTTCAGTTGAGGTATACCGGTCTGTTTTTGTCTAGCGGGCTAGTGTCGGCCTGTCAGGCACTCCTTATTTTTATTTAGAGTCCTCGCTGTGATCACCGCTAGCTGCTTGCTCTACCTGCATAGTTTAGAACCAGTTGTCTTGACAACCTGCTCAAATGACGTTACACTCCGGTACTCTATACAGATCCCCATCCTCTGCTAATCTGCCCGCTGCAACAAGGGTCCTCCCTAGCTGGTCTTTCACACTCTGCTTCTCTGCCTTTCTCTTAAATGCATGAAAAATGCCTAAACACATTACTTTTGAAAATTGCTTTGGAATTGTATATTCACCAATGCGCACAAATACTGGCTTGGATATCTCTAAAGAATCGTCTATGTGGTATAAATTTGAAGATTGAATTATTATTTCGTAATGACTTCATAATTTCACATTGAATTGCTTTTTTGTTTAATGTGGGTGATACTCAAAATCATGAAAATGTATCTATACATAAACTCATTAGCTTGAACATTAAATAGAAGTATGAATCATGTGCCGCAAATTTTGTGGTTTGTGGAGAAATTTGTGGAATGCAGTCAAACGTAATTATCTACCGAATATAAACACACTTATCCAACCTCAAAAGTCTCAGGTCTTCTCAACTTCCTCGGTCAGTTTAAAAATAGAACATTATGTCACTTTTCTGCAGTACTGTTCTCACGTAAAAGTCTTCACAATCCAAACTCTAGACAATTTATTTTCTGGGTTATCAACTCAAGCAGAGGCCAACATCAGATAACATGAGTTTCTATCAAATCAAATAGCTAGGTAGGACAGTGTACATAGTAGAAGATTAAGATATTGAGATAAAGATGGCATGCCCTTATTAGGGGTCAGTTTGCTTAATGGTCTCAGAGGTGTAGCAATGGAGTTGATTAGTTGCGACATAATTGCAATGCCACTATATACATGTATAAACTGTTGATAGTTTTTTGATGTACTCGGCTATCATAGAATGTTAATGTATTTATCAATGTATAGCATACATGTGTGTTTCTCTCTGGTAGTGTTTGTGTGTGACTGTCTGTCTGTGTGTGTTTGTGGATGTGGCAGTGGCGGAGGCAGTGGTATGTGTGTGTGTGTGTGTGTGTGTGCGCATGTCTGTATGTATGAGTGTGTTTGTGGACGTGGCTGTAGTGGTGGTGGTGGTGTGTGTGTGTGTGTGTGTGTTTGTGTGTGTATGTGTGTGTGTGTGTATGTGTGTGTGTGTGTGCGCGTGTGTGTGAGTCTGTCTGTCTGTCTGTGGTCGTGGTGGTCATGTGTAAGTGTGTGTGTGTGTATGTGTGTGTATGTGTGAAAATGAGTAATACTTTATTATCATGAAATTTGTTATTCATAAAGCTGGAACAAAAGGAGTGGTGCCATCAATTGAGAAAATTCACAGAATTTTATTAGATTATAGGGAGGAAGAAAAAAAAATAGCAATTAAAATGGGCAAGTTAGGGAGCCATCTACAAAAATGGGAACTTGCAAAGTTGGATTAAAGAGTTTTGAGGAGGGTATTTTTTTTCCTCTTTTTAATCATCTGATTCTCTCAAAATTTCCCCCTAGAATTCATTTTTTATTTTCTTTTGTGATGTAATACAGAAAAGTTTGCCTTAAAATATACTTTATCTCCTTTGGCATGTGAGTAAGTTACCAATGAATGGTGAGTGCGTGAATGAGTGAGTGTATATGCATGATTATATGGGTGTGTGTATGTGTGTGTGTGTGTGCGTGTGTGTGTGTGTGTGTGTGTGTATGTATGTGTGTGTGTCTGTGTGTCTGTGGCAGTGGTAGTGTTGTGTGTATGGAGGTACGTATGTGTGTGTGTGTTTATCTGTCTGTCTGGGATTGTGCCAGGGAACTACTTGCTACTACGATAGCGCTGGGAAACTTTGCCCCCTATGAGCTCTGGGTCCCATGGCCTAGCTGTGACAAATACTTCCAGGGGAAAGATTCCAAGAGTGTGTTGAACTTCGTACCAGCTCGGCCATTTGCATGCTCATACCGCTTCTACCAGGGATATGTTATGGAATGATATGAATCGACCATCTTTCTTTGAACCCATGCTCGACACCGCCGAAAAGTAATGTGTTCTCACAATGTGATTCTCAGGTGTTTTAACAAACGGACATGACTGTGTGGCAACGGCTTCTCAGAGAGAACAAAAGAAATGTAGGGTCTCATTTCATTTGTTCAGTTTTGTTAAAGGCATCAATACTTCTGTGAGCATAACATACATCAGCAAACAAAAGTAAATAAGTTTTTCAAGTAAAATATCTCAGCTGCACACAAACACATGCAAACACTGTTAAAATACTAAACAGCTAAAGATATCATTTTGAAAATGATTGAATCCAACAAATGCACAAGATGTTGAAAAAGTGAAGAAATTAGTCACCTTTGTAAGTAATGCAGATATCTTATAACGTCCAATTTTTTAATAATTCCTTATTTCTTTTTGAAACAAGCAGAGTACACATCTTTAATAGTTTTGCTCTTGACTTCCTAGAAATTTGCATTTTGGGGGATAAAAAATCAAAGCTTCTAGAGACAAAATGGTCAATTAACGATATTTCATTCCAAGTTGACATCCACTAAATGTCGGTGCTGAGCATGGGACATCAGAGCATTGTCATCATTGTGGAATGCTTTTGACATTTATTAGCACGCTTCATTATCCATGCAGATGTTTGAATATATAATGCTCCACTTTGTTCTCCTTCCTATCACCTCCCTGTTTCTGCGCATCACTTCCTAGTTATATTCTTTCATATGGCACTGGAAAGCCAGGGAACTATATTGCTACTTAGATAGTGATGGGGAACTTTATTCACTATGAGCACTCCATCCCAAGGCCTGTGACACATACTCACAGGGGAATAGTGCGTTGAACTCATAACAGATTGACCAACACACAACGATGATGTTTAGGCCCTAATCGCCCAATGCACAATTATGATGCTTATGCTTGTAAAAGCAAGAAAGTCTGTTGACCTCTTAATTCCACATTGACCAATGCACAAGTACACTGCTTAATCTGTGAGCACATCTTTTTCTTACGCAGACAATATTTCGAAGGGACCCTTTGATGTTTAGTCCACAGAAACAGAGAACATGTTCATAGTGCTAAGCCCACGAGGGGGGAAAAGTTTGCTGACCTCTTAAGACCACTTTGACCAATGCACAACTATGCTGCTTACATCCCTATGGAAGGGGAAAAGTTTGTTGAACTTACCAGGTAGACCTGCGCATGTATTGCTTCCAAGCATCACTGCCAGACTCGCGACCTCCCCCAGTGTGCTTCTCCCCACCTGGACGATAACACAAACAAATGGTTGATTGAGTGATTCAGTAAACCCAGCTTTAGTAACCACCTGTATAGACAAACTACCTGCTCTTAACGACCACAATCTTGCGTTTTCCCTGTTTTTTGTACAATATTTTGTACAATGGGCCTGTCATAAACACCTGTTCTGTAGAACCAGGGTCATGTTGCATAGTTGTAGGTTTTCAATTATTGTAACTTACCATCAATGGTAACTATCATATCAACAGGTGCAATATTGAGAGATCATTGGCTGTTGTCATGGTAGTTACCCTTGATGGCATGAAGATATGTAACATAGCCCAGCTGGGCTATTAAACCACACAGTCAAGGTCTTCAGAATTAATAATACACGGTTGTTTGTTAGTGCATTGGGGGAATGGAGCGAAATGTGAGGGTATAAATTAATGAAAAATGCACCAATCTGCAATTTTTGCATTAATTTCTACCTCCATTCTAAATGTCACAAACTTAGGACTGTGTATCATTTGTTTCATAAAACCGGTCTAGGTATATGAAAGGTTTCATTCACATTCCAATAAAAGTTGTCTGCATTCCAATGTCACACACTAATTGTGCTGGTATCCAAAGTGTACTCCCGTTGGATTCTTATTGCACCATCTGCTGCGATGGGAGAGAATGCATTAGCCATTGGCTTTAAACCAGTCTTTTAAAACAAAATATCTGTTCTCTTAAAAAAGTCAAGGTTGGGACATGTTCAACATGTATCCTTAAAATGCAAAGTTGTACCGAAATGCATCACACTTATTAAATCAACTTGACCCAATTTTGAGGTTGCGAAGACATGTCGTAAGCTCATTAACACTGTGGAAACAGTACTGTCAGTATCATTGCTAATAAATGTCAACATTCTAGAATTCAAGTGGACATCTGTCAACTGACAAGATTAATAATCTAACTATTAATAAGCTAAGCAAACATGGCAGACTTGCTAGACGCAGTTTGTCACTCTTGACCTGGTAAACGTCCGAAGTCCAAAAGTTAGTGATAAGCAGCAAGAGTTGCACACTAAGTGTTTTCTAGAGGAAAATTCCACCAAGGAGCATAAAATGATTTTGAGAAGGAGAATAATAAAAGCAGCAGATCAGTGAAAGTTTCAGCAAAATCGGACAAATGATATAGAAGATATGGTCAATTGATATTTGACCCCCTCTTTAAATTGGTTAACACCTGCGTAATGTCACATGCAAGCCCAGAATGCATTATGGGAAACACACCTCCAATCTCCTGACCTTCAACCCTCCTATATATGTCAAGGACAGAAGTCCTTCAGACATGAGTATGATTTTAACAAGTACGGGTCCTTATGTACACCAAGATAACAGCTTGAATGATCATGTAATTTTACTTCTTGTTCAATGTTTCTCAGATTTACGCCAAATCTGTGTCCCTCATTTCTCTGTGATAATAGAAAAGAAAATGTCCATTGGACCATCGTAAGTTGAACTGAGTGTGGTAAAAGTGGCAAGAAAAGAAAATATTTGAAACAGATATTTGAGTAAACTCAGCCACTTTATTCACTAGTGATTGTTGGGCAGTGTCTTGTGGATGTTTTGAGAACAAGAAGATAAAAAAATTCTATGGAAATTCTGTGTTTTTTCTAGAGTTTGCTGGATTTACAAGATTTCAGGCCTAGTGCAGTGATTTTAGATTTCTTGTTCATTACCAACAGTTTCCTCAAAACGTATTAATAAGATTTATATGATTACCTGTTTTTCATTAATATGTCATCAGCCCGCTTCTTACTGCATACAAACCAGCTTTTTATGAGACATTTGTTTGCATTCAAATACTTAGTAACTCCCCGCCCTGCCTCCTCTCCCCTCTTTCTCTCCTCCTCCTATCTCTCACTCTCTTTCACTCAATAACTATCTCTCTTTCTCCCTCTCAACATATCTCAGAATGCATCCATGCAATACAGCAATACAGCACCAAGAAGTAACCGCCAACACAAAAACAATGAGGGATATAGGAGTCTCCTCTGATAGGAAAATAAGACTATGAAAATGTTGTTACTCAATCTGGAGATTTACCTGATATTTTAGGTAAATGGTGAATATTACAATAACATACAAACAGACAGTGTAAACAATTGACAATAGGAACTCACCAAATGCTCCGCCAATTTCTGCTCCACTCGTTGGAATATTCACATTCACAATGCCGCAGTCAGAGCCATTAGGTCTAAGGAGACAATAAATTAACAAAGACAGAGAAGATGAATTAAGGTTACCTGGTATGCAGAGTTGCGAAAAGAATCATACTATCAATTTTTGCATTTCTTTTCCCTGTTTCTCATCCTGTTTGATTCTATTTTTTCTCTAGCTTCTAGTACTATTTCAATGTGGGCAATTGTGAGAAGTCTAAAGTGCCATTGGAAGTCTTTCAAGGGGAAAGAATTTTTTTTTTCTTTCTAAAAATCAATTTGTAGCTAAGGGTATGTCCCTGCTTAGCCTTAAAGCCTGTTTAATCAAGTGAGGAGTGTGTAGTCCTGATCAAAGTCTCCTTAATCTTCAAATAAAGTCTGTCTGGACAAAACAATCATACAGCCTTGAAACAAGACCAGACATAGTGACCAAATTAATAATTTTAGAAATATACATAATTCATATTTTGTATCTTTCTTTGTTTGCTTTCTGTGGGGGGGGGGGGGGGGGGGGGCGTTACCACCTCTCAATATCCAGTAAGATATTAATTTTTGTCCAATTTGCTCAACTAATTAAGAAGATAGTGATGTTTACTTTGGGCGAGGCATCAGCAAAGAGGTCAAAGAACAAACTAAAATGTATGTCGCTCATTATATTTATAGCACCACTAGCAAACCTGCTAATTTAGGAGGAATGATTCCTGTTTTGATTCTAACCCTTTTTTTAAGTATAGATACCTTGTTTTCCCCTTTGAACCACAATACAAAAGAATACAAAATGTATTTAATTGCTGTGTTCCTGCCTTAGGAGGCTGACATTACAACCACCCCCCCCCCTTCCTCACCCCTCCCCTTAGATATTCTCTTATCACTACTGGCAGAAAGGATGTGATAATATCGCTATAGTTACACCTCAAACAAGCAATCTACTCACATGTTCTGGGGTATGAGGTAGTGTTTTTATTTACATATTTGAATTTGTTGATACATTTCCTGTTACAGGAGGAACACAATGGTCAGTCAATGGCTTTTGTTCTCAAGAGTCAAATAATAATAACAACCTCCAAGAGTGATTGGATTTAGTGTGCTCTACTAATCTATTCTTTTTCTCAAAACAAACAGAGAGAAGCATGTCCAGCATTGAAAATAAATATAAACATGAAAAGGGTATTGCAAATTCGTACAATACAGACACAGGCAATTATATGAAAAATCATAAACAAAATCCCAGATAAGATTTACCCTAGCCAGTGGAAGATCCTGCCCATGTCACCAGTGAAGAGACTGCTTGATAGGCCTTGCTCTACTTCGTTGTTCCACGATACGGCCTCCGCAAAATTCTGTAACATAGCACCAAAACAATGAAACAATGAAACATTAAACATTAAATTCTGGTATACTGTTCAAAGATACCACCTCTGCAAAACTATGCAATATACTACCCATACAATGAAACATGACATATAATCCAGACTTATAAAGGGCACAAAAATATGCGTACCTCATCAAGTTTGTAGTTTGTGTGACAAGAGACTTTTCCCATAAAGGCCTTAGACTCTCTGTGTGCCACGGAGGCATTTTGGCACAAGTGTCACAGGTGATAAGTGCATTGTCATTTACTTTTTTTTTGCTTCGTGTAGTTGAGATAATTAATTCAGGTCTATTGTAAAGACACTGAGCTCTCAGCAGCCTTGTGTTGTTCAGTTAATTAATTCAGGTTTGTTACAGTATAAGGTCTTTGTGCTCGCAGTAGCGAACGTCTGAATAGGTTTTATGTAGTGAAAAGGTAGTTGAATGCTAATTCTAAGAATGTAAGAATGTTAACTGTACAGGTGAAGGTTTTAGCGACCTCTAGAGTCTTTCAATGCTGGTAGTTTCGTTTTCTAAGGTATTCTCAATGCATGTTCTCTGACCAGTAAGTGTAGCATTATTTCTTGACTAGAAAGAAGGCATTTTGCTTTTAAGTGAAACCCATTTATGTGATTTAATCTATGATAGTGAAGTAGCATGTAATGGTTATACGTTAATACGTAAAGACAGGAATAGAGATGGGGGAGGTGTTGCAGCGTACATACGAGATGATCTTGATTATTTAGTCAGAGATAATTTAATTGAAGATGGTTTGGAGATGTTGATTATTGAGATGAAACGTACTAATGTGAAACCCTTTTTTATTGTTACATGGTATAGACCACCTAATTCTAATTTGAATACATTTCACTTATTTGAATCTGTACTCCAAAGAATAGACGATTTAGATTATGATTGTATAATACTTGGTGATATGAATTGTGATATGAAACCACAACATAAGCCATGGCAAACAAAGGAGTTGCTTGAAGTTACTTGTAGTTATGGTTATGTGCAACTTGTTGAAACTGTTACGAGAGAAACACATACAACCTCCTCAATAATTGATCTGATTATGACTAATATGGCAGAAAAAAATGGTATTGTTGATATATTGCCAATCGCTTTAAGTGATCATTACCCTGTTTATTGCACTTGGGGAAAAAGACGTTTACAAAAATATCCTGAGCATAAATATAAGGTGAACAGAAACTTAAAGAAAATAGATGTTGAATTATTGAAACAAGATATTTTGGCAATACTATGGGATGATATTATACAAGAAACTAATGTTGATAAAGCATATGAGAAATTTGAGAAAGCCATTAATGATGTTATTGATAAACATGCCCCATTTAAAAGGAAAAGGATAAAAAAGAAAGAATCACCTTGGATAAATGAAAATATTCTTCAGGTTATTAATGATAGAAACACTCAAAAGTGTTTGGCAAAAAAATAAATCTAGTAGATGATTGGAATAAATATAAATTAATGCGAAATAAGGTCACATCAGAAATTCGCAAAGCAAAGAAACAATATATTGCTGACTGTATTTTATATAGTAATGGTAAAACTGTTGACGTATGGAAATCATTAAAGTATGTACTTCCTCAAAAGAGTGTTACTGAACGAGTAATGAAGATGGTTGCAGATAATAGCGAAATTGATGATAAAGAACAAATTGCAGAACGATTTAATACACATTTTACAAATGTAGGCAAAGTAATTCAAGAAAATATTGAATATATATATGATAATGAACGTTTTCATGATACTTTTGGAAACATTGATAATGAATATGACTTTTGTTTTAAAATTATAGAGGAACAAGACGTACTTAATCGACTAATGAATTTATCAGTTGATAAAGCATGTGGATTAGATAACATACCGGCGTATGTCCTTAAGTTAGTTGCGCCATATATTTATAAACCTCTTATGCATATATTTAATTTGTCAGTTCAACAAAGTAAGATCCCTGTGTCATGGAAACGTTCACGCATAACGCCAATTTTTAAGGGTGGTCAGAGGTGTGATATGAATAATTACAGACCCATATCAATCTTATCAATAATTGCAAAAATTATAGAAAAAAAATCGTATTTCATCAGTTGTATGATTATTTACAAACGCATGGATTACTCTGTGATCAACAATCAGGTTTCCGTCCGAAGCATTCAACCATGTCGGCTTTGATAAATGTCACCGAAGATTGGCTAGACTCTATTGATCAAGGAAACATGGTGGGGATGGTTGCATTAGACCTACAGAAAGCATTTGACACGGTTGACCATGTTTATTTTGTTGTCTAAGCTGCACCAGTACGGAATGAATGCTTCTGTGGTTGAATGGTTCCGTAACTATTTGACGGATCGTACACAGTGTACTGTAGTTAATGGCGTACAGTCTAATCCACAGACAATAACTTGTGGGATACCGCAAGGTTCGAACCTCGGCCCTTTGCTTTTTGTTCTTTATATAAACGACTTGCCTTTGTGTGTAGAAAATTGCAAGGTTTCCCTTTATGCCGACGACACGTGTTTATACTATGCTTGTAATGATGTAAATAAACTTGTAGATGGGTTAAATAAAGATTTAGATAAAATAAAGGGATGGTTACATAGAAATAAACTAGCTTTGAATGCACGAAAATGTGAATTTCTTTTAACAGGATCAAGAAAAAGATTAAAAACAATTATAGTTCCAAATGTACAGATTAGGGGGATTACAATGAATCGGGTGACACATTGTAAATACTTAGGAGTTTATATTGATGAATATTTAGACTGGTCCAAACAAATAGATCAATTCCATAATAATTTACAAAAGAATCTGTTTTTGTTAAAACGAATAAGACCCTTTATTTCAGAAAGAATGGCAGTAATATTCTATAAAACTATTTTACAGAGTAAAGTCGAATACTGTGGCATTATTTGGGGAAATACTACAAAGACTAATATGAATAAATTACAGAAGATACTAAATAGGGCACTTGGAGTAGTCATGCGTGTGGATTGGAAATTTCCAAGCAAGGCATTCTTTCAGTACATACAAACTCAACTTAATGATCATGTAGACACCCTTTCTGAAAGACAGGATAAACAATTATTATGTGTCATGTATAAAGTTGTAAATCAAAATATGCCACCAACAATTTGTCAATTTTTTTCCTTTAAGCAATTTGCATACAGATTAAGAAACAGTACTCTACAATTAGAAATTCCTAGGCCAAATACAAATTTTAAGAAACGTTGTTTAACCTATCTGGTACCAGAAAATGGAATAATTTATCAATTGATATAAGGCAAAGTACTTCAATTCATATTTTTAAAAGTAAGATTGATAAGAAATAGATTTTTTTTGTTTGTAACTTTGTCAATATTCATTTTGTGATTTCGTATTGTTTTTGTTTTGTTTTTCTTCGTTATGTCTTTTTATATGTATTATTGTAGTTTGATTATACTCTGTATATAATGTTGTCTATGTATCTTTGTATTTTACCTTTGCACAGACTTGCAGAAGAACTTGCTTCATTGGCTGAAGCAAGTTGCCGTGTTGAAATAAAATAAACTCAAACTCAAACTCAAACTTCTCACTGGATGCCAAGCCTGTAGTCAGAAAGCAGACACTATGATTTTAGCTTTTGTTGAACCGGTTGTGTATTTTACTAATGTGCAACATCGGGGTAAATTTTTGTTGGAGAAGTGCCATCAGTTTCTACTTCAATTTCTACGACAATTTGTACCACTTTTAGTTATTTTGTCCGGAAGATACAGCTCTTGAAGGCATTTCGGAGATGTTACACTCAATTCTTATTGCAGAACTCAGGTGCAGTGGTAAGCACAAATTCAATATCTTATTGAACTAAGTGTACAAATGAGTGATAACTAGCAAGTTTCTTATCATGACTTGTCAGTAATGTTGAATGCAAATACATATACAAACTGTTGTCTGTTATTTATACTCATAATGATGTAATAGCAAAACGATTCTATCACGATAGATATAGTAATTTATGAAAAAATAACAGAACTGAAAATGTCATTTGCAATGTTTGTCATTACGAATAATAGCACGGGTTAGGCGTGTGTTTGTAATGATTGTTATGGTGTTAGTGGTTGCTTAGTGAGATATTTGATATTATAAATGAGATTTCTAGAAAGGTTTCGGTTTGTTTCTTCTATTAGAGTTCTGTCCATGGGTTCAATCCATACCTGGATCGAGTCGAGACGACAACACCACTCAGGCTGATTCCCGTCACATGCATGGAGGGTCGTCACAGTGTTCGACATCGCGGTCGACCTAGGGCATCAGAGCCTTCTACGGGCATTCTCAATGACAGTCCCTGCTGTGATCACAGCTGCTTGCTCTACCCGCATTGTTTAGAACCAGTTGTCTTGACAATAATGCTTAAATGGCGTCACACTTCGGTACTCTCTTATCTTTAACCCTTTCAGTGCCAACCAATCATAATAAAATGCACAGTTTATTGCCAATGGGACTAAGACAATTTAGACGGTACCTTCACAACAAGTCTCATCTCACCTTTGTTTTCAGGATGTACAAGACAGGGGCAAAGGATTCTCTCTGCACGATCGGTGCATCGTGCGGCAGTCCTGTGACGATGGTTGGCTCCACGAAAAACCCTGGCCGATCTAGTTGCTGTGACAACAGGAGACAGGGCAAGGACATTAATCATCTTAATACCAAGCTCTAAACAATCACACTGAGACATGTTGCATTTCAATAGGAATGAGAGGGTTAGTTGAACTCAAGTCTGTTAACGAACTGCATGCTCTCATTCTTCTAGGCTTAATGCAAACAATCTGATTATGACGTGTTAAAAAAAAAATGATGGCTGTGCAGTTATCCATGACTGAATATGAATGAACAATGTACCAAATGAAAGCGCAATCAGAGTCATACTTTAGAGGAGTATATTTACTTATTAATTCATTCATTTGTCATCTATTGTCTTCTTTTACCAGGGAAGCCCTGTCAGTGAGTAAAGCAATGTTCTAGGAGATTGCCTGGCACATAACAGCACCTTGCAAGGACATGTCCAGCTTACCTTTCCTCCGCACTCCACCGTTCCTCCTTGCGCCACGGCTGTGTCTACGGCGTTCTTGAAGGTGTCCACACCCTGCTGTGAGTGCATGGGACCATACAGCGTGTTCTCTGTGTCAACAGAATCAAGGGAAAACACTTGTTGTACCTCACATTCAAATTGGCAAAACCATTGGTTTAATTTACATGTTCTTTATACTAGAACCGTAAACATACACAAGCACATGGGACCGAACAGCGTGTTCTCTGTGTCAACACTTGCTGTATCACATATTCAAATTCCTGATAATTATTTCCACTTATTTCCAGTTTCACATGTTTTCTATGTTGGTGCAGTGAACTATTTGCAGTATAAAACACAGCAATGTAAAACTAAATAGTAGTATTACACAGGACCTACAGCTACTTGTACTGCAGTCAAAGCGGCTACACTAAAAAAAAAACCCACCAGAACCAGTCATCCAATGGATGTTGTTTTTATATGCAACAAAATCTAACAGATAGTCTGACTTCTTTCGATTTTGGGGCTAATAAAAATTCCCTGACTTTTCCCTCATTTTAGTCATTTTTATCAAATTCCCTGACTTTTCCCTGACAGGAAAAAACATTGAATAATTTCCCCTGACTTCCCTGGTGGGCTGGGAACCTTGATGTCTCCTAGCTTCATCTTGAGGAGGGGACTTACCATCCAGAGGGTCTCCAATCCTGATGGTGCTGTAGGCTCTCTTGAGTCTGTTCACGACTTCATCATGGATGTCTTCATGCAGGATCTAAACACAAGGGGTTATCAGTAAAATATGTGAGCTCGAGGGAATATTAATGGTAAATGTGTGTGTGTGTGTGTGTGTGTGTGTGTGTGGGGGGGGGGGGGGTAGTGGAAGTCCAGTAGTTGGGTTTCATTTCTATTTCATTCCTCTTCATGTTTTATATTCCAATTGTTATTATATGCCCAACATTACTTGTTTATTTGTTGATATTTCAAAAGATATCTTCAGGTTTGTATAATATTTTTTACTGTGGATGTAGACATGTTGTGCTGACGAAAATAAAGTTGAATACAACTACCCCTTCGATTCTATAGAGCTCGTATCTACAAACTTGATTACTTGTCAATGTAGGATGTCAAATATGTTGGAACGTGTCGCATATTGAATTTCGTAACTAAGGCAAAACTAGAATTTTGAGACATAACAAGACAACAAACAGTCAGATTGGCAAAAACTTGGTAACACAACATACAGGACAATGAGAGGAGTGAGAATACAAAATACAAAATTTAGTTTGTCCTTTGAAATAGAAGATATCATATTTCAGAAATTAGGGTAATGATGTGCCCAATTATTACTACAAATTAGTTATCAAATTGTTATCGAGATTTCAGAGTATAAAAGGAGAAGTTTCAGTTACAATATAGCACAATATTCACAAACGGGTGACTTCTTCCCCCCTTCCCCTTCCTGTGCTTCAATGGTTACCAGTCTCTTACCAGTCTCCTTGTGGTTGTGCATCTCTGTCCGGCTGTGCCGACACTGGCAAAGAGAACGGCAGGCACGACCATGTCCAAGTTAGCATCATCCATCACTGCAGGCATAGAGGAGCAAAATAAACACTGTTAAAAAAGTTTCCAAACTGAAGGGGGCTCAGAGAATTGAGCCCCCCCAAAACAATGCCCCTGTAAAAAAAAAAATGTTTTTCATTGTGTACGGTAGCAAAAAAAAATACCGTCAAGAGAAAAGTTTACAAATTAAAGGGGGCTTTGATAATCTAGCCCCTGAAATGAAAAGAAAAAATCCAACTCTATGGAAACACCTTTTTTCATAGTGTATAGGAAACATCCTGGCTCATTGTGTTATTATTGTATTGGTATTATTGAGAAGTCTTGATATGTTTCATCACATATTACACATTTGAAAGGGTTATGCAATTTGGGGATGTGCAGTAGAGAAAAAAAATATGCTTTGTTGTTGTTGAGTGGTTTACTGCCCTCTACTGCCAGTTGTGATACATTCAAACATCATCAAACACTCTGTATACAGTGTCCACATTCATCAAAATTTCCAAGCAGCCGTATCAATGGAGTGACTAACTTAAGATTAATAATCACAAAAATCTGGACAATGTTGCATAAAAAAAATCAAACTTCAACAATTGAAACTAAACTGAAACCTTCACATAAAGACCGCTCAATGGAAACATAAAATACAGTCTTGATGTGCATGCTAATCTAATACAGGTTTCAAAAAGCAACACTATTCATGGGGAATGTAAAATGAGGCTTGCATGGACAGGTGGTCTCTATTCAAGTGGTTGGTAAATCAGTGTTTAAGATGTAGGGAAACAGCCAATAAGCTCTGAGTATTTTAGTGCTTGCCATGATAGTTACCATTAATGGTAATTAGTGATAATTAAAAACATATACAGTATATATGTCACATCACCATTTTAAAAGTAAAATTAGTACCCATTTTCAACACTTACCAATGATGGCATTATTTCCTCCAAGTTCCAGTAGCGACCTTCCAAATCTATTCTGAACTGTGACGCCAACCTTGTGACCGACCTACGCAATGTCAACCAGAGGACAAAACATGATCAAAGCACGAGTGCTAAGCAACAGTTACTTGTCTCTTCTGTGCAGTACTACAAAGTTATGAATTCAAAGTCCTGTCTTATAAAGAATTGTGATTAATCTGAAGCGATTGTAAGTCCAATACTCTCTGTATCAGTTGTGAGTCAAGGTTGATTACAAAATAAAATTGAATTTAATTTTATTCAAACAATTACACCGAAATGACGCCTAATACCTCCCCATGCAGCAGGCAGAATTGTGTTTATTATTGTCGTAAAGTATTAATATTAATATCTTTTGGTCAAAGATATTGCCCAAATTTGGACATGAATGGCAGCAATTTGACCACTAAGATTTATCACCCATGTGGCAACCCTACTTGCATATAGCAAGATCAAGCCAGATCAAACTGGATCAAACTGAATCTTACCGCTGTGCTTCCAGTGAAGGAGAGGAGGGGGATCCTTGTGTCTTTGGCCATTGCGTCTCTGGTTGTGAGGAGAGAGTGAGAGAGAGAGACAGAGGAGGATAGGAAGAAAGGAAGAACCAATGTTATCTAACAATTTTGATGCTATCGATGTTGGTTGGTAAATTGGAACATCGATGAACTCTCAAAGACAATCTATTTACTTTCATTCCCCTTAATTCAATGTATCAGCATAGATAGTATCCTATTTCTCTTAAGTGAACAACGGAAATTAATCTCCAGTATATTCTTCAGTGTATGAACACGCATTCATTGTTCTCTGAGCATCAATCTTGATTTGGGACCAAACACTCTAGTACCACATTTTGCATTGGTGTGACATTATGCATCGCTGCGATATTACTGGTTGTAACACTATTTCAGGATCACAGGAAAGAATCATCTAAAAATAATAATCTACTGGTAGCTGAAATCAAACATGGGTTGTGTTTCACCAAGCTGTTCGTAAGTTACGAACGACTGGTGATCCCCTCTCGTGCTAAGTCAGATTCTCAGTGAACAGAGTGTGGTATTGCATTTAGCACAAGAGGGGATCACCAGTCGGTCATAAAGTCGTTCGTAACTTACGAACAGATTGGTGAAACACCCCCCAGATCAGGACATGTGACAATGACAGAATGTTTCGGCCATCATAATCAATCCTATCATTACCACTAATATCCCTTGTTACTTCAACCCTTTATGTATCAGGAAAAATACTGCCATATAGGATTTGTGCGTATTACTGGTAGAAAAATGCTTCAACGTTCTCACCCGATATCTCCACCTCCACAGAGTAGTGTGATGATGCCAGGGGGAGCGTGGTTAGCCTCCATCACTGACTGCACAATCCTAGGAAAATAAAAACCAAAGATCAGACATTACACACCTTACAAGCGAGGGTATAATATCAAAGATCAGACATTTAACACCAGACAATCCAGGGTATAAAATCAAAGATCAGACATTAAACACCTTACAATCTTGGGGACTAAAATCAAACATCAGACATTATACACCTTACAATCCTGGGGACTAAAATCAAAGATCAGACATTATACACCTTACAATCCTGGGGACTAAAATCAAAGATCAGACATTAAACATCTTACAATCCAGGGTAGAAAATCAAAGATCAGACATTACACACCTTACAATCCACGGTATAAAATCAAAGATCAGACATTAAACACCTTACAATCCTGGGGACTAAAATCAAAGATCAGACATTACACACCTTACAATCCAGGGTATAAAATCAAAGATGAGACATTAAACACCTTACAATCCTGGGGACTAAAATCAAAGATCAGACATTACACACCTTACAATCCAGGGTATAAAATCAAAGATCAGACATTACACACCTTACAATCCAGGGTATAAAATCAAAGATCAGACATTAAACACCTTACAATCCAGGGTATAAAATCAAAGATCAGACATTAAACACTGAAATGCACACATTGGGGGAAATAAGATAGGGATGCATTGAAGTGAGAGTTTACCCCAACATTGAGAAACACCACAATTTCATAAATTATACAATCTTGCACAAAAACTGCCACATTTCTACAAACTACTAGTTTCTATTAAATTACACTTCGTTGATAGTTTAAAATGTTTTCAAGACTGTACAGTAATTCAAGATTTGATATAATATGATACGTTTTATATTCCTCATGAAAATAATCCTGTCCTTTCATTAAGAGCACTGCACGTGACCAAAGATAGTTCTCATATCTCTGGAAAAAGAATTCTCCGCCCTCCGAACCCTCTGACATCACATTTTCGTGTGATGTCAGAGGGCGGATAGTACTTTTCAAGAGGCTTCAATGTCCATGCGTCCCTGTTGTAACACAAACAATGTACGCGATAATATTTTTTTTGGCTACTTTTGTGCACTTAAGCGGGCAGCGGGAATTCTTGCGGTGTTGCGGCTTAAGTACAACTTGAATTCCTGTTGTTTTGCTCGAGTTGCAGAAAAAACAAATGAGTGGTTTCTCTGTATCAACAACTAATGTTAGAAGGATCTTTGATATTTTGCTTCCTGCTTGGCCCATCATAAAGTCTCAATGAGGGATATAAAACAAATATATACCCCTTCAGCTCGTGGGAGACGTCAAATCTATCCGCATTCATGCCTTCGCTTGTTACTATTTTCTTCAGGATTACGCCCCTAGGGCTACGCCCCTCAGAAAATAGTACAATCGAAGTCACCTCATGTGGATATATTTCACTTACTGGCTTCTCTCGCGGCTGTATATATTTGTATATTATACTCACTTTGTTGTGGCGATGTTAACCAGAGGAGTCGAGGGGGCCCCTTTCCTGAAAAAATAAATAAAAACATTGATTGGATATCAAAGTACAAGTACATCAAGCTGGAGCACACTATATATTTTTTTTACTACCCTATTTCACAGATAAAAAAAAAAATCCCTAAATCTACTGACTTTTGAACAGAAAGTACATTGTTACATTGATTAACATTTAGTTTCATTCACATAATTCAATCATTAGTTATAATGACAAGAATTGTCTATTTACATGACATGTCATGTGCATCACAGCTCACTTACAGGTGTTTTAACACACATTCTAGTAAACTGTGGAGAGTGTAGATTATAGCATTTTTCAGTGATAAGGATGACAAATGCATTTATAGGTCCCCTTACATTAACCAAATTAATCATATTCCTATTGCATTTGAGCAAACATCTCTTTTTCACCCCAAGTTAATGACATCCCGGGGTATATTTCAATAGACCATTTTCGTTATGTATGCAAATCTTATTCACATCATTCAAACAACAATACATTACTGATGGTAGCCCCAAAGCTTGTCTGAGGTTTGTCCGAGTAGCAACAACTAATAGATTCAGAGTACGCTCCATTCATTGAAACTGAATCATGAGGTACAGTTGAACGTCACAAAGCATCACCAGACAGTGAGGAGGAATGTTGTGAATACATTACCAAAATGGATTATTTGCTTGAAGTTTAATAAAAGTGAAACATTTAATCAAAAGTTCAATATGGCTCTTCGTAGATGTGAAGTCATCTGCTGAGCAGTATCTGAGCAGTGTCTGAGCAGTATTCAGTCCATGTATCCATGGATGCAGTGTGTTAACGCATTCCAAAGCCTTGAGTCAAGGGTAACCACAAGCAAACACCTACCACATGATGGAGTTCCCGCAGACCAGTGCCAGGGATGCGTTCCAGCCAAAGACGGCGTTGGGGAAGTTGAAGGCGGTGATGATGCCCACTGGGCCTAGGGGATTCCACTGTTCTATCAGGGCATGGCCCGGCCCTAAGCAATGGGAAAGAAGCGTGATTTGAATGGTTAACCCAGGGGGTTCCACTGCTTAATCCGGGCGTGGAGATGAGTGCTAGAGCAAAAAGTGTGAATGTTCCTTCAGAAACTCGCTCTCTAACCCTGTCATACGCGCAAATAATGGTGTATACATAATGTAACATTATGGTTAATTGTGTAACTATTGCATTTGGGCAGTATATATATCTTTCTACTATATTTTACCCATCTGAGGTCATATATGTGATGTGGGGATATACATGCGAAGAAGAAGTGTAAATGTTCCTTCAGAAACTCACTCTCTGACGGGAAGACGCTGCCTGAGAACATCCTGGACAGGCCAGTGGAGAAGTCCAGCATGTCAATGAACTCTTGTACCTCCCCCAGCCCCTCCGATGCAATCTTTCCAACCTCCAGCGTGATCTACAGGTGGGAAATGAGGCATTAACATTGTATAAGGGATGAAACTTCTTCCTTCTTCTGGTACTCTTAACCTTCCCATTACCCTATGCATGGCTTCCACACTGTTTTCAATCCAAACAATCTAATAAACTGGTGTAGCTGCGGTAGACTAATTATTCGTTATTCCTTCTCTGACCCGTCCAAACACGGATGGAGAAAATAGGAAAATGAAAGAGTGACTAGTGTTGCGAGTACCAGACTCTTTAACCCATTATTTATTAAGCCTATATATATTTTCCACAGTAAAAACCATAATTGGTTCAAGTGATTACTTACCAAATTGCCCAGGAATTCCTTCTTTCCTCTGAGGGCCTCTCCAATCTGTCTCACAATCTCTCCTCTGTTGGGAGCTGGAATCTACGGAGCAACAATAAATGAGTTAATCACAATTCTAGAAGGATGTTGGACATATATTAATAATGATGTAGTAATAAGTAGAACTTATAAAGCGCTGTACAGACATATACATAAGACATAGGAGCCAAAACATAAAATCTAGAAAGCAACATACATTATAAACACAAATATGGAGCCAGAGATAGAAATTTGGAATTAAACAGATAGGCTTTGAGAAAAGATTTGAAGGATTCAAGAGTGGTGGCCTGACAGATGTGTTTGAGAAGATTGCTCCAAAGAGTGGGAGCACTAACTGTAAAAGCATGTTGGCCATAATGAGTTTTGGTATGAGGTTCAGGAGACTTGTGAAAAGGAGGAGGATCTGAGATTGCAAGATGTTTGAACTCTTATCAGAAACAAGATTTTGGAGATAGGAGCAAGTCCATTTATATTTTATGAAAACAAGGAGAACTTTAAACTGTATTCATTTGTCAATTGGTAGCCAACGGAGGGAATGTAGCATCATACAGTAGGTGTATTATGGTCATAGAGTATTGCTTTGACAATTAGTTTTTTTATTCATTTAGTGAAACATGTACACGCCTCGGCTTTCTCCTATGTGAATACCTAAGTTTGTGCATGCACATCAATCATGCCCATGCGTATGATTGCGACTCGTTTGTATGCATGTTTTATGCCAAGGTCACGCCCTCTCTGTGTGTGATCTGCGCTGGACGCACAAGGGGGTGCGCGTATTTTCAGGCACATACTAGCACGCAGGAGGACGCGCGCAAGGGATTGCAGAAGTTGTCACGCAAGCTGTGGACACGCACATACAAAAACATGCACGGCCGGTTGTGACCACAACTTTATGAATGGCTTGGACAAGGGGTGTACATGGCTCCCCTTAATATCCTCATAACCATGATATGCTCATTCTGGAATAGCAGTTTTCCTTTCTTGCTTATTTGAATAAATATCAATAAAGTTAGAAGAAAAGGAAGAGAATAAGGAGGACGGTTACAAGAGATTTCAGAATATGATTTGGGGGAAAACCTAGAATTGTGACAACATATTTCCAAAGTGAGCATTTCAGAATGCTACCGTATTTGGTTAAGTTTTTATCGGCACTTACCTCAGACCAGACTTTGAAGGCCTCTTGTGATTTCTGAATGGCTGTTTCATAATCTTCAAGCGAAGCCTTAAAACAAAAAAGAATATAACATCGAAATAAGCAAAATCAATTCTTAGCTGAACAGATACCTACAGTAATTAGCACTGATTTATACCATTCACATAATATGTCACGCAATAAAAATCATAATTTTACCTTTCTCGTATATATGATTCCATTTTCAATAAGAAAAGAAAATGGGCTCCATTGGTCACATTGCACATGATCAATAGATTTATGCCACATCATGACATGTCATGACTGACAAAATACCCCTCCTCTTTGGCTACAATCATATGTGAGTGTATCAACAATTCTGCAATAAATACCTAATAAAACAGATGAGCATAATATTCACAAATGGAATTCCTCGCATTTAGCTATTTTATAACTACGAGTAATAAAGAACTTAGTCGAAATATTCAACAAATCATTTGAAAACATTGACTGTTTTTACGACCATAATTGGCAATGCTGAACCAATCAGCCAGACAATGATGTCTCATGTCTGACACATAACATGACCCCCAGCTGCTCATTGTTTTGAGATCACCTTGTGTCAATAGTTTTAGCCACTACCCTCAGAGCAGAGCAACATTTGTAAAGAAGAGTGACAGTGATTCCTTTACAAACCTGTCTGACATTGGCAATGGGCTGTCCATTGGCAGGGCAGATGGAAGATATAACCTGAAATTAAAAACATAAAGGGATAATAAAGTACACAGCATTATTGATAAGCACCTCATATATAAGTCTACCGAGTATATGAACTGCTGTGACATTTATGTCTGTGTCTGATTTCAAAATCATAACTTGATTCTTTATCTTTGACAGATGTTTTTCAAACCTTCACTTCTATGTTTCTTTCATGTATGTGCACTGATTCAAGCCAACAACCTCAGGGTGGACTTCCCTTTTCCAGACTCTGTTGTATTAATGCACTCCACAGCCTCAACCCTAGGCTATACATTCAGCAATGACATTGATGCCTGCCATCAATATCTCAGCCTGCATTCTAAATCGTGCAGAGATGGGTTGAAATGGTTACATGACACATGTAAGTGTAGACATTGGACAAGCAATGGATAAGCTGCAACCTTCCTGGCCTAGTTACAACTTACAAGGCCGTCTGGCACATGGACACAACTGAGTCTGTAAAAAAAAAATGTCTGGTAATACAGAGTACGTCCTCTCCCTATTTGCTTTCCCCTTTTACAATTTTGATTTTGTGCTCTCACATATGTTGTGTGTTGTATGATTCCATAAATTGCTCTTTTTCTGTTTTGGAAGATGGAATACATTTATTTTTCGTAGAGATACCGGTATGTCCTCGCTGAGTTCACGAAGTGGCACGCGCGACCGAAAATGCGCAAAATTACATTTCGAGTAAAACACGATTAAAGATTTTACCTGTCTTTCATCTGCTCATTGCCATTTGTTGTGAAGTTAGGCTGTATGATTCAAGCACAGATTGAAAGCCAAGTATCTTCTCTCACCTCCCATGTCAAATCTTCTTCATATTAAGTTCGAATCTAAATGCAGGTGTCATTTTGTGAAAATGTTGCTTCAGCGTCTAGGAAGAATCCACTTGGTACTTGGCACTTTGTGTACAGAGCAAGTACGATTTTGTGCACCCCGAAAAGTTCACGAACTTGCACAAGTGCTCGAGTCGCACGCACAAGAGAGAAAGATTCATGAACCAGGCAGAAAGAACTAGAAACTCTACTTTGAGTTTGAAATGTTTTTAGCAAATTCTGAATTTGTTATGATTTTTTTTTTACAGAGGAAAATCTCAGGAGTATAGTTTAGATTTAATTAACTAGACTAGTTGAAGATCTACAAAATATTGCACTTCAGTTTGCATGACTAGCCATGCTCATGCCATGGACATGGGTCCATGGCCACACATTGTAATGTATCCTATATAATCTGGTTAGATCTTTAAACAGTTAATACTCCGACATGATTGGGCAAGCCCCTGACACACCTCCTCTAGCTGCATGGGCCTGTGCTAGTCTGGTGCTGGTGAGATTTTCCTTTGTTAAATTGTTTTTAAAAAAGATAAATGAGTGCCGTTGCAACGCCAAATATTAGGTTAACATGTTAAGTCGAGTTTAGACTTTGAGCTCAATTTACAGCTCAATGCCATGGCACTGCCTGCACAGGCTACTCACGAAACCGGTACAGTGCAGTATGCCAGTAGTACTGACCTCGCCGCGACCGCCCCATTGGCTTCCTGTAAAGGCCCCGTCGTTTTCCGTCGACAGATCAAGCTCCTTCAGCCACGCATACTTTGGATCTTCGATGAGAAGGCTCGAGCTAAATCTAGCAAAAAGTGGACGTTTGAGTCGCAGGGTATTTGTGCCGACTCTCTTCAACAATAGAGCAGCCATGATTCCTATAATTTCTAGCAAATGTCACTTCGACCTCGTCTTTCCAACAGTCAACTTTTCTGTTTGTGGAGTTCGCTAATACGGTGGAGCGCATGCGCATGCGTACGAACGTACCTCGGGATGGGAACACGTACACACGTGTTAAGTACAGCTTCAGCATGCACGGGGGATCACAGATAGAAGCCCGGAATCGGACTGGTTTTACACGCAATCAATCAAGACCGCCTATGAGAGCTAGCTCTATGATTAGCCCCACTGATCTCTAGTGTGTGTGTGTGTGTGTGTGTGGGGGGGGGGGGGGGGGGTGCGTGTATACGCATGAATTATATGAATTATCTAAGTTAATTCACTTTGTGACAATGGTACAAATTTTTGTTTATTGTGATCAAATATGTGATCAAATCTGTAACTTTTTGTTAATTTATAACCGCAATACCAAGTGGAATTGCGGTTTATTTTTTGTCATGTATAATTTGAATGGAATTGAATAAAAATTTCTGGAAAAAAAATACAACTGACGTGCAATTTGTTCAGTTGAAAGGAAACGATAAAAACAAAGAAAAAAAAGAGATGCTCGCAATTCGAGGTCATTTCCATTTATGACCTCATTACATCATCAGCAAGCGTTGAAGCAAAACATATATTGCTTGATGCTCAATACTTGTTAGTGTAAAAGGTCAGACCATGGATAGACCAAGGATGCATCAACAGTCCTTAGACATCTCAATTTCTGTGATTACATTTTGGTACATTTATAAGATGATGTGTTTGTTAATCGGAAATCATATGCAAATCACCCCTGTCTTTGTAACAGTTTACGCTTTCTTTCTCTTTATTTTTCTCCTTTTCTCACCTTTTCTCTCTCTCTCTCTCTTTATGTATACAGGGAGCTGTGAATTCTAAGCTTATCATCTCCCTGATGTTCAAATTATATTCTCACTTTGCACAACTCTCAAAACTAAAAAAAGAACACAAGAAGCAATGCGATCATGACTTGAACGCCTCCACCACCATCACCACCACAAACACCCCTACCACTGCCCCTCTCTCCCTCGTATATCGCACCATAATCAAGCAGTAGTTACTTCTGCACAGCTCTGAAAGGGAAAACGAATATTAGGGTGTTCTTTAGAACTAAATTGACCCCGCCCACTCCCCCGGCCCCCCCCCCCCCTCTCTCTCTCTCTCTCCAATATCTTACTCTGAATATCTACCTGTCACGCTTTTCTCACTTCTTCACGCTTAAAACATAGTGCATGGCAGAGTGTGGAGAACAAGAAGCCGTGTGATGGCGGTTTGCCCCCCCCCCCGGCTATTCTCTCATATTGCTCCATATCTCGATATCATTCATGCTTTTCTCACTTGTACACATATTAAACGGTGTGATCTAGGGTTTTACAACCCCTCCCCCATACATCCCTGCCCATACTACCGCCACCAATACCACCACAACACCATTCTCTCTCTCTCTCTTTCTCTCTCTCTCTCTCTCTCTCTCTCAATCACACACACACACACACACACACACACACACGCACATACATGCCCTATTTCTCTCCCTTTCTTAGTCTTGCCCTTTTTGTATGATAGATGCTCACCCCTTTTTCTATTCTTTATCGAGGGCGGGAAATAAATAGACTTTATGACGATCAATACCCCTGTGTTCGAACATTGTTTCCCATTCCCTTCTGAATGTATTACTATTGTGAATAAGCGACATCAATATGCAAACTGAGCCTGCCAGAATAGCACTCATAATAATTATCATAATGGGAGCAAATTAAATTTGAACCTGCCAGAACACTCTCAAGAGGGGGAAAAGAACTCATCTGTAATGCGACAAGGAGAGAGAGAGAGAGAGAGAGAGAGAGAGAGAGAGAGAGAGAGAGAGAGAGAGAGAGAGAGAGAGAAAGAGAGCGAGAGAGAGAGGGGAGAACTGAAAATCCGGCCCTCCCACCCACCCCTCACCCCCCCCCCCCCTTCCCAACAACAAAAAAAAAAAAAAAAAAAAAATCCGACAGTCTCTCACTTTTATTTACAGCAATGTTCACATTAAATAATCCTTTACAGATTATAAACTACTTTATAAACATTTACTTGGCGTGCACTTAATAATTGTCAGTTCAGATTGATTTATTTATACTTATTTCACAGATAGTCCTTATACATACTGGTTGAATACATTGTTATCCTTCGTAGTCAATTTGAATGAATGCCCAAAAGATTTTCTGCGAGTATAACATCCTTGAAGTGTAGTTACAATCTATGTAAATGCCTTATACATGTACATAGATAGGCCTTCAAAGTAGCAATTACCATGTAAAGTAGCTCATATCAGCAAAACTCTATTATTGAAAACATGTTTGTCTCATGGTGATTTGCCATTTGGTCAAATCCCAGTTGGTCCACTCACCATTTCGTCTACCATCACATGCTGATGTGTATGGGTTAGGGTTAGGGTAGGGGGTCTGGATTATGGTTAACGTTTGAGATTATGGTGTAGATTAGAGTTGTTCATAACTTAACCAAGTATTTTTAGCCTTAAATGGTCTTTTTAAGGGGTTCCTTGTAGATGGAATGGTGAGTGGACCAACTGGAATTGGACCAAATTGCAATAAACCTGTCTCATGTCAACCCGTCAAGTTTTTGTATTTTGACTATATAAGTTACCTTAAAGATGATTGTTAATTTGTTGCTAATGGAAATCAATAAACTCCCTGTGGAGGGGATAAATCAATTTATTTTTATAGTATAACTCGGATGGAAAGAGTCAGTCATCTTTCAGAGTCAAAGACGTCAGTATGTACACTCCCGCTCAAAGGAATAAGTATAGGAAAAGGGAAATGGAAGAAAGGGAAGGAGCCGCAGTTTTAAACCGCGGTTTATTTCGTCCTGTTAACCATGAAACATGATGCTTTTTAGGCTAAAGCATCATGTTTCATGCTGACCTGGACAAAATATACCATGGTTTAAAACTGCGGCTCCTTCCCTTTCTTCCCTTTTCCTGTACCAATTCCTTTGAGCTGTAGTGTAGTAGAACAATAATCGGCAATCATCAGGATCATGGTAAAGCTAAAGGAGCATCTATAGCACGATAGTGAAAACATTTGCAATGCCCCATCACTCAACACACTACACAGAGGCGAAGAGCGAATCAACTTGTATTTCAATCATTTATACACGTATATTGCAAATCAAGCATCGTGACCGCATCATGTTGATGTTCACTAAGACGGAAACATTATGGAAGTGTTCGAGAGCATTAACAAAATCATTCCTTGCCATTCAACATTGTCTAATATGAAAATTACAACTTTAACGAAACAACCTGGGGTTACACACAGGCGGCAATACATGTACGTGTCTTTTGAAAAATGTTAAACGGTGTGATGACAATGATGAATGGCAAATGTAATTACAAAATATACTCTCGAAATAGATTATTAGGTAATCAAAGAATATCGAACCTGAGTGAGTTGATGAGGAAAGTATGACTCGATTACAGCACTCACCCCCCCCCCCCTCATCTATATGCTAAAATCTTTGCCCAGACTTCTTTCCCAACGATGCTTAAATTTGTGCGTTATTACAATACCAGGCAAAGACAGGTTCTGTTGGTATGTTTTGTTGTTGATTTAATAAGAAAGCCAATATTCAAAGAGGGCTAGTCATTATACTGCCAGTTTATGCTTATGCTTCTAAGCGCCCTCCATCACGTCGTCCTCATCTTGAAGCGACAAGTGTCCCACATGAGTGTCATGTACTCGGTGTCCAAGTTGGAGACTACTGTGTAGTAGCGGAATAGCTTGGCAGCCTCTGTCTTGTTGCTGATCTGCGAGAACTCGGCGATGATGAGGATGAAGTCATGGTAGACCTGCGGTACGACCTTGAGCTGCTGGAGACAAATCCCCAGGAAGACGTCCTCCCAGGGAAACAGCGGGGTGGCGATGGCCACTCTGTAGATGCCCTCAGCCAGGTCGGTGGACAGCATGTAGCCGGGACCGTTCAGGTAGGGCGGGTAGGTGGGCGCGGGGAAGTACTCCTCTGAGATGTAATATTTGCTGCTCGTGTTGCGGAGGACCGGTGTGTCAATGAGGGCCTCGGCCGCGGTGAAGTTGGTGGAGCTCGCGTTCTTGAGCAGCCTCAGCAGCCTATTCTGGTGGATCATGGAGTCGTCGTCTAGCTTCATGGTAAAGGTGGCTTGGCGGCAATGGTTGGTCACCCACTTGAGTCCCATCACCGTCTTCAGGGTCAAGTTCATGTAGCTGTCCAGGAAGTCTTCCTGGAGGATGTCACCGTGGGTCGCGAACTCGTCGTCGATGCGGGCCTGTAGCGTCGCGTCCCGGACGGCCCCGAGCATGAAGATGGTCCGGAAGGCACCCGCATGGAGCACAGGCCAGTTACGTCTGTTGCCGTACGTGGCGCGAATCAGCGCTCTGCGGTCGAAATTCGCGGGGGCTGTCGTCACGATAAAGATCAGGAGCATCTTGATCCGCCGTCCGTTGGACTTCCTGCAGACGTCTGGAATATGAATGTAATTGTAGGTATGGGCGTCTATGGGCTCATCCACGTAACGCTTTATCGATGATTTTCCGTTAGCAATACTGTCTAGACGCAGACGTTTATCATTAACTTCGGCGCTTCCTTTTCTTCGCTCTCTTCCAGCATGTCCCAAATCTCTTGCAGCACCCGCCTTTCGATGTCGATGAGGAATTCGATCCACGAATCCCTCGGCCGCATCGTCCCACTTGTGCCTGCGATCACTGAGGACGTTGAGAGAGTGGTAACTGTGGAGAATCAGCAAGGTGTACATGAACATGGCGCCCAAAAAGAAGGGGCCAAGAGCTCGTGTCAGATGCAACCTGGGCATTGTCATATACTTCACGACCACCGACTAATAACAACCCTTTCTGACCTCATGGAATTACTCCCAAAAAATGATCCGGCTGTACACGCGAAGACCGAGGGCCTCTTTAAGTGCAGGAATTTTACCTTCCACCACTTTATATAACGAGAGTTTACACGGTCTTTTTTTTCAAAATGCGTAGTTAAAGATAGTTGTCCAAATGGCTTCTAAGCTGATCCATTGAGGATGCGCATCAGGGCAGTATCGTTACCTCATGCAAACACAGCGAGTGGTGAGGTGTACACATTTGACAAGCATGGTCACTCCTGTTCCCATGTGTTCTTCGGCAATTCATCGTCCAACCTGAAAGAAAAGACAAAAAGCTTAAAAGTACATATACTTCACGCAATTACCTACACGTCATGAATGTAATCGCATCGCATTGCGGTTAATACGTTGTTATCTCCATTTCGTGTACCAACAGTGCCATGACGATTATATTTCGTAATACTTTGAAATTATAACACTTTATGAGTCCTTCTAGTATCTACCTTAGATATGATATGATATGGTTTTATTAACAACAATGTGAGTATTCGTACAACAATATGAATACTTAAAGGGTTACTAAAATAGAAAAATAAGTTCCCACTAATGTATGTAAAATTATCCACTAAAAACGAATTTCACATTTTGTTTGCCGCAAAAAAGTCTCATTTTGACGAAAATTTGAAAAAAAAAAAAAACCCGCACGCCTCCAGTGACGTCAGAGAAGTCAAAATGCCATAGATTGTACTGAAGTCAACAATAGACCATTTTTGTAATGTATTCACAGCTTTCCCCCTATTGCATTTACCTGTATCTTGACATTCAGATTCAATGGATGGAATGCACTTTGAATCTATTAGTTGTTGCTACTCGGACAAACCTCGGACAAGCTTTGGGGTTCCATGGCAACGTATTGTTTGAACGGCGTGAATAAGATATTTTATTCACGCCCTTGGCATTTATGGCATTTTGATTTCTCTGACGTCACTGTAGGAGTGCGTTATTTTTTTTTTTAATTTTCGTCAAAATGAGACTTTATTGCGCCAAACGAATGTGAAATTCGTTTTTAGTGAATAATTTACACAGATTAGCGGGAACTTATTTTTCTAATTTAGTAACCCTTTAATATAAAAGAAAATTATCATATGTATTTGAGTATAGATGTTCTTATACAATCATGTAAAGGCGTTGCTAATAAGGACCAAAAAATAGCATAAGTGCTAGTCTGATGATGCTTGCGAATGAGATGGGAAGATGTCACATCCCACTCATAAAACACCACACGATAGGCTACCATTCACTTTTGTGTGTAGTTATATGGGTAGAGCAAGCAGCGATGATCATAAAGCGGGTACTCGCATTGGGAGTGCCCGTCACTGGCCCACTATGTCGGACAATGTCGGACCAGTAAAACTCTCTCTTGAGGGATATTGTTTAGAAGCAGAATCCCACATATAACAATACGTATGACGACACCACTTCAGTACTCTATACAGATCCATATTGCCTAACCATGGAGAATTGAATACATTGCTATACATGTATCATAGTCATATATTTGTACTATTCAATCAGGGCCTCTTTATGTAACGTCAATTTGCAACAGCGCACGACGTCAACTAAGATCGACGTCATATTTACTTCAAATTTACGTCATGCTGGTAAAAAGAGGATCTTTGAATCGAAGAAGGCCGTTAAGATGAGCATGTAGAATAGTCATTGTGACGTCAATTTACATGATACATGTATTTATATGGGGAAAAAATACGTCATTTTGTTTTTGTTGGGGGGGGGGGGGGGGTATTCAGTTTTAAATGTTTGGATTAAATCTCGACCACAATAAGTAACGTCAAGTCTTATGCATTGTCACTGCATCACGTTTGGTGACGTTTTGGTCACATAATTATTTCTCGACTTATCAGTGAAATTTCCGGGATTTACCGTGGACTTTTATATTATCCGATCCAAATGTATTCAATTATGAGTTGTTTCTGTATCACGTTAGGTGACATTTTGTCAAACATTTCTCGAATAATCACGAACTTTATTTGATTCAGAAATCGAATCAAATCAAATCATAAATCAAAGCAAATCATCACTTCGCTGTGATGATAAATGATTGAATGCACGAAATGAATCTAACCATGACGCATATTCCGTGGATATGTAAACGAGTGACCTGCGGACTTACTTCTGTGTAGATGCGTTACACATCAGCCGGCGAATATGACACGTATAGGTCTATGATGAACCAGCTTTGAGGCATCTAGCTGCAAAAACACTCGTCTTCCGATATCATGTCAAGAATCACAAATGTGACGTCCAAATGCTCCAAAATTTGTTGCTGATATTGGCGTGGGTTATACCAGTCTGAAAACAACACACGTGAAAGCCATTACGTATCGCGAAGATAGTCTTCTATAAATCTCTCCTTCTTTAAAACTCAGCACTTAAATAATCAGTGATGGATGGTAAAAGACACGAGTAAATGAACCGAACGCAACTTGCCTGATGACGTGACAAAGCATATCGGACGAGCACCAGTGCTTTTTGTGTAAGGTGCCGATGGGGATTGTAGGGAGAGATCACCCACATCCAACAGTGATTAGCATAACAAAGAGAATTCAACTACGGAGTCTTCACCAGGGAATGTGGTATCGGGGTTGGATCAAACAATACCATGCGCTAGGCAAATACAGTCCAGGATTAGGAGTAGATACCTAGTGGATAACATTGCAGACCTATAGTAGAGATGGACTGTCAACGATTAACCACTTTCTTTAATGTCATCATAAAGTCACCGCCGTATAGCAATGTAAATAATCCAGGTGCTTGCAACAATCAGATGCATTAACAAAACTATGCAATGCATATCTGAAAGAAAACAAATTAAGGCAAAATCACGCCGAAGGTTGGACTGCCTCTGACTTATTCATTCACTTTTTCCCCCTAATTCAAATTTGAAACCTGAATTAACTTTTGGTCATCACAAAGGAGCGAACACCAGAAACGGGTAAAATGTTAAAATCAATTAACCGTTTAAATTTCGCTATGTATTCACATGTTTCATCTAACTGCGTTAGTAATGCGTTGTGACATTCACGTTATTCCGTCTCACTTTATTGTTGGAATACGGACTCTGAATCTACAGTATTAGCTGTTGCTGCTATACGACAAACCGCAGGCAAGCTTACTGGTTACCATTATTGTTTGAAAGACGTGTTGAAAGACGTGCATACAATTTGCATATATTGCGAAAATAACAAATCTACTATCATGAGGACACCTACTAATTATGCTGATTTGATATTTGAAAGTGCATGAATATCCAGTGAAGAAGAATTTTACGACAATATTTTCTGTGTGGTCACGCATGAAAAGATGTGAATACATTACGAACACGGCTTCATTGACACTCCCCCCCCCCCCCCCCCCCCCATACACACACTCAAAGCGATGGATTCGGTTCAAGAATGAGGGCACCCGATTTGCCAAGGTCGACAAACCCGAAGAGTAACACCATGCAGGAAATGGCGCATGATTACGTAATGTCTGAAAGGGGATGCTTTCAAAGGAATCAGTGGAATGAGCAGAATCTCTGTACCGGAAAGCAGGTCGACCCGGAAAGCAGCGAATCATCTCCAAATATTTACGTGGCGAACAATACTAAGCCTTTTTCGAGTACCACGCGTTCAGGGGATTCGTTTGGAATGGAGGCGGGAGATTCGAGAATCAGCGAGACTCGCTATTAAGCTCCGGTTACACTAGAACCGAATCAAGGGAGGACTCGCGGGGAGGGAGAACAGAATGAGCAAAAATTCGGGGGGGGGGGGGGGGGAGGGGATTCTGGAACGTTCATGGAGGGATTCGGCTCGTTTTGAAGTGTTCAAAACAAGCCGCTCACCATTTTGAATACTCCCGAATCCATCCGAATTCCAGCCTAATACCTCCCGAATGTGGCCCGAATGAAATTTGTCGGGCCACATTCGGGAGGTAGTATTCGGCTGGAATTCGGATGGATTCGGGGAAGCATTCGGGGTATTCTGGGCAGACTCGGGCCTATTTCGCATCATTCGGCATCAGTAATGTTGCGCAGCGAGGATAAGTTGATAACGGTCTTCCGTGGTGTGCGCAAGTCGATTGACAAGGTGAAGTTAGGTGCACACAGTTACACACCCATATTCATACCCACGGAAAAAAAGTTAAAAAAAAAAAAAAAAAGGATTGGGTCATATTCGTCCCGATTTGGGTCAACATTTGGCTCTATTCGGCAGTAATCGGGGCATTCGGGCCACATTTGGCTCGATTCTGGCCACTCTTCGTGTTGGCATTCGGTTTTATTCGGGATGCCCAAAATTGATTCGCATTGATTCTGGGCGATTCTGCCCTGAATCGGGAGTGAGACCTCGCGAGCTCGATTCGCGGAGCTTCCCGAATCAGACGATCAAATAGGTCCGAATCCATCAAATCCATCCGATTCAGCCCATATTCGGGAGGATTCGGTTTCGGTGTACCCCGGCTTTACATCAAGCGAGCAATGTGGTTCATTTTCATCAGGATGGGCACATTTTATGCACGTATTTCAAACAATGTGTTACTAATGGTAACCCTAAGGCTTGTCCGAGGTTTGTCTGAGTAGCAACAGCTCATAAATGTATTAGGTTATTTAGTCTCGTATGAAACGTGCTTAAGAGAATGATACGAAATATTTAACCGTGAACAAATAAAGAAGAAAGAAAGAGCGGAGATGAAGGAAAGAAAGGGAAGAAAGGCGAGGAGAGGAAGACTATTTACAATATATACTATTATTACTCCTTTGTGTGCCTCATGTGCCCCTTGTCACAATAAAGGAAAGAAAGGGAAGAGACGTGCACATGCATAGAGTTAGGTAGGCAGATACAAAGAGATTGGTAGAAAAAAGAGACAGAAAGAAGGAGAACGGGAGGGTGGGAAAATAATCCATCTAAACACTGTTATTAAATGATATTTTTATCTGTATATCATCACTGAGAATTTACCATGTATTTATTGATACATGTATTGAGAGTAATATTTTGTTTAATTCAATTACATAAGTATATCATTAATCAAATAAAATTCCTGAAACAACAAGAAAATATAAGTAAAATAAAATATGCTGAGGAAACAAATCATCGAAGACAATATATATTTTAACAAGTGGCCAAAATAATAATCTTTACAATCAAAGTTACCATCATCACTCTCATCATTTTAACCATCACTATAAATCACTATCATCTACATCATTGCCACGATTACCATTATCACCATCGATCATCACCATTATTATCACCACCACCACCATCATTATAATCAACATCATTATCATCATCATCATCATCATTGTTATCACTGCAAAACAATAAGGGAAATATCATATTGACTATTTCATGGGTATGACCCAAATCTGTATAATTATCGTGAACTTTACAATATGACAAATCAAATCATTGCTTGTTTTAAATGTAAACACATCTAATCAAACAAGATTAAATCAATAAATAGGGGAATGCATATAGATGCAAGTCATTTACATTACCCTACTCTGACAAAAAGGAAGTAAGTGATCGACACTTAAATTTGAGTTATTGATGCATTTAGATTTTGACCCCACATTCCTTTTGTACAGGTAAATATTGACATCACTGCAAGACATTCAATGTAACATTATATTGCATTAATGCCAAGGCAAATGACAGACATATTATGCTCATTTACAAGACTAGGTCTTTTCATTACCCACTTCCTTTTGTTAATGTGGGGCAGATGTATAGGTGTGGTAGATAACAGAACTTTTGTATTTAAACAAAAACAAGAAGACAGAAGAGAGGAGGCAGCAAGTGCACACATTGAGAAAAAAAGTGTAATAGACATAAACACTGAACTAAAAAAAAAAGGAAGCATTGAAGAGAAGTGTTGATAAAGCAATATGGAACACACTTCTCCATTTCAGTACTACTAGTAATCAAATGCTCGCCTACATTATTTCAAAGATGTTTTATTCCACGCAGAATGTCAATGTTTGCATGGTATCTGGCCAAAGTATCTTTTGTTGGTGTTAGTAAGGACTATCATACATGAATCACATAATTGAAAAGATGGTATATGTAAAACAAAAAAAAAACTTTGATTTTTCGCAATTCTTGTTTGCCCTCCATATACATGTAATACATGTATGATATTATGGGAAAGGAAGAAGGAAAAACTTATTTTACACAACTTTTCACACTACATGTATTTTAAACCTATTGTGACTGGGCATTTTTAGAGCAACTTTTGATTGTATCAACATAGAATTTTGTATGGCTGTCAAGGCACATGTAAAGACTGTGGCTGCATCTATTTTTTTTAGAAGAAACAAAACTCATTTTTGTTGGGATTATAATTTATGCAAATTAGATGCCGATTTTACAAAAGAGATGGCATGATGGCCAAACTTATTTTCAATATGCCGTGTAGCATAGTGAACACTATTATGCTAACAACAAATGAAATTTCATATTGAATATTCTGTATTTTACTGTTTATTTTTTTTCATGTATTCTATTGATTTTTCCCCAATCGTTTTCTTTACATTTATAATTTGTTTTGTTTCAGATACTTTAAAGTTGTGAAGTTGTTTTTGTTTTATGCATGAGTTCATGAAGTGCATTATTCAACTTCTACTTGTCCCAGATTTTTACTTTCATATAATATCTATATATTCCATTAATGGTTTTATATTTGTTACTTTTGGTGTAAATTTATATTTCACTGCAATCACCACGGAAAGTTGGTAAATAGCTTCACTGTGTACACACATTATAACACAAGAGAGTACTCAGATGCAGTTCTCATGTTTCTAGGGCTTCAGTGGATCCCTAGATAAACTTCCCAAATGACTGCAATCCATCACCATACAAACAAAATGCATGGATTTGCCTGCATATGACCAAAATGGATTATAATTATGGTAGGAAATTCCTCAATAGCTCCACTGTGTACAATTTATATAACGCACGAGATGTCTCAGAGGCAGTTCTCATGTTCCACTTCATTGATGCCCTAAAAGGATTGCATTTTACTCTGTACACAAACAAAACAAATCGAGCTGCCTGCATTTGACTGCAATGACTCAGTCACCAGATCCAGCGTATGTGCACTGGCTATCTTAGTCCCTCCCTTGGCCCCTGTGGCCCCCCTAGAAGGATGGGACATTACAGTCTCTGCTGGCTTAATACAGACTATCAGGTGCAGTACCAAGCATGGGGTTGGCAGCTATGCACCTCTCCCCACTTCTATTGTCAGTTCTTGTTCTGACGACTGCCTATCAAAGGCCTGTCCACTGTTTGATGTTATCACATGACGTTGTCCGTTGTCTCGTTGCCTCGATCATTCCTTCATGTAACAGCTTCAAGAGACTTCCTTTTCGTATATGTCCGACATATACAAGCCTCTCTTTTTTTACAGCTGCAATATCAACAAACGTTACATTAGGCTGATGCTATGAGAAAGCTAACAGCATCGGGATTGACTGGTTTTGAGCACATACCTGCAGCCCCGGCAACACACGGTAACACCTTTCACCCAGTTCATCTCTCATCAAACTGCACAATCTTCTTTCAGTCTTGTTAATAAGTTCAGATTCCACCATCACATTTGTTGAATCAGATATATTTTATTTTCAGTGAATTAAGGCGAATCTGGTCACACCACTGCCACGTATTTCTCTCATCCTCCCACAATGCCTCAGTACAGTGAGCACTGCCCTCGCAGATGAGTCCATCTTGAACGAGCCCAGTTTCCGCAGGTCATCCTCCGTGACGAAGAAGACTCCTAGTAAAGATAAAATGCACAAAGTAACAAAATCAAGGATACTGGTACTCTTTCAATGTAGAATTATACCCTGATAATGACTTCTCTTTAATAAAAGTATCAAAATTTGATAAACAGATTAGGAATGTAATCTTTTTTCAATATTTCCATGGCGTGAGTGTACCAATTGATACTGAAATGTATTAAAATAATAGTAAAAATAGCAACAACAGGTCATACCATCAGACCTGTCTACATAAAACGCGAAATAAATTTGAATTGAATTGAATTGAATAAATAGTAGTCTTTATCAACTGGTAGTCTTTATAGAAAGGTACAATTACAGGCAAACTTCTCTGATGGTATTACAGTAAAAAATTCTTTGCAGAGAGGTATCGGTAGTCTTTATAGACAGAAGTCTTTTGTAGATAGGTATGGAGAGGAGTGTGACTCATTGGTAGAGAGTTCATCTGTCAATGGCAAGGCCCTGGGTTCGAGTCCCACACAAGTCTTTTGAAAAAGAGCTAGCGTTTTGTGTTTTCCCGCCTCCCCCCCTTCTTGCGGAAAACACTCCGTCCCTCAGATAGGATGCTAAATGGAGGTCCTATGTATACAACAGCCATTGTCTAGGCAGCTTTGAGAACCCACTTCACTTCTCAATTAAAGAGCAGGGTGAAAACCTGATGGAGTGGACAGAAAGCATTTCATGGAAAACGGGCGAGGGATGCTGACCCCTCGTGGCTCTCCCTAGAAGGTTATTCAGCCTACAAATGGTATCAAACAGGCATTCAGAGTGCCATATGAAAGAAGAAGAAGATATCGACAGGAATGACTGGCTACTCGATACCAACCAACTGGACATAGGCCTCTGGGTCATTCCATGGGGTTGGGGCAAAGTTTTCATGCAATGTCCATGTAAATGAGGTATCAACCTTTGCAGTTCACCATGAAGATCAATTCAGATGTGGTTAAGTTTTAAGCTGCCAATTAAAAACAGCTCTCTTTTCTCAGTAATAGATGTTACAATTGGAAATCATGGATTTGAAGCAAAAGGCATACAAAAATCTACCACCGTTACACGGAAAAGAAATTTTCAAAAGTCAAATGGCAATATGCCATGGTCTTTGAGAAATAATAATGGATGGGACCCCATTTTTTTTTTAGCTCATGCCATTATTGGACTATATTTGCCTGGTTTGGAAAAGATATGGATTTGGAGTTGTGGTATTTCACAAAAATTGCTCAAACCCCGTGGAATCACCCCTCTACAGACCTGCGTGTATCACATCATACCTTTAGTGTCTTTGTTCTCCTGTTCTTTGTAGGCTTGATACTGCTTCCTGTCCCTGTCATTGAGACCTGAACGAGGGCGCTTCATCAGCCGATACTTGGCAGTGACGGCCGCGTTGAACCCCTCCACTGCTGTGTTGACGCTATCATACGTCATCCGGCCTTTCATGTATCTGATGTTAAGAAAGCGGAATTCACAATGTAATCATTTCACACTAAGAAATTACAGTATCAAATATAGGGATGTGTCATACGGCCTTTCTGTCATCAAAAAAGCAGTATTCACAATGTAATCATTTCACAGTCGGCAAGTCTGCAAGGGGTAAAGTGGTGTCTATAATACAATTAACTCTTGACGAACCACTGATGCATTATTGGTGCATAAATATACACACGAATCACATTTAGATGCATGTGGTCTGGCACACAAAGGGGTAAAAGATGATGAATACCACACTCACTTTGGAACGTCCTTGAACTCTGGCACTGTGATGAAGTCCATGAGAGGAGCTGGGGGAGGCTTGCCTGGCCTAGCGGTAGAGCTGGGGCCTGCTGGATGGCTGCTCTGACTATTCTCTGTGACTGGCTTGGACTGCAGAGGAGGGTTCATCCTCTCCTCACTGGTATACAGCACACAAGGAGAGGCAAAAGTCATTGACCTGTGATCTCAAAAGGGCATGACACCCTAACTGACACTAAGTTCAAAGAAAGTCCATCCCAAAGTTAAATTGGTTTTAATTGAAAAAGAAAAAATGAAAGAAATAACAGTGAAAGTTTTATGAAAATCTATCTACCGGTAAGGATAAGAAAGTTTTGATTTGGTGACCTGCTCTCCCCCATGATAAGTGCTATATGATTGCATAAATTGCCCTTTTTCTGCTTTTTGATGAAAGAATAAATAATTTTCAGAGGTTTGTGGGTAAAACAATGTATCCAATAATATCAAATGCACAGATAAAATGGTAAATATCCTTTTGAGGAAATTGAAATTTTCAAAAACATTAGTGACGTCATATAAACATGTTGCCAAGACAACTGGTTTTTAAACAATGTGAGTAGAGTCAACATCAGTGATCAGGACAGCGACCCTTATTGTGAGTGCTAGACACTTGCACGGCTAGACAATGTCAGACCAGTGAAAGTCTCACTTGAATGATGTTGTTGAGAACCAGAGGCCGGTGCAACAAAGGATATAATGACACCACTTGGGTACTCTATAGCATGTGATTTGTCATTGGGATCTCATGGAGATGGCGGTTCTGAGTAAACTCTCACCTTGGCTGCTTGTGTTGTTGGCCCATGCGATTTGGCAGCCTACCTGGTAGGTTACCCTCCATGTGGCGGAGACATCTGTTCACATCGCTCAGATTATCACGCAATACCTGATGGAATTAAAAACAGATTAGGAGTATTTAAGACAGGGTGTCCCTTTTGAAGGTCAAAAAATAAAATTTGGTAAAAAATACATAGAAAACGGAATAAGATACTGCATCAGAACTTCCCTCCCCAAAACAGAACTGGAGACATTAAGTGAAATTATAGCGATCACTAGATTTTGAGGAGGTTTTGGGCAAGTCATCTGACACCAAAAGCTTAGGGACCGGAGACCGCTGTACGATATGGTCCACTTTCTTCGACATCACAGAATAACAACTTTAAAAACTCTTAATTTCCTTACCTTTGATGGATTTTCATGAAAACTTCACTAATATGTATGTTTCTTGAATGCTTCTGCTTTCATTAGAACAAACTTATCTTCAGGGTAGACTTTCCCTTTAAATTAGACCGTGTCTCTCTGTACCTGAGCAGCTTGTAGTTGCTTCCTGTTCTCCCTGACCCAGTCCTTGATCTGAGCTACGACAGCCTCCGCCTTCAGCAGGTCCCTCCCCAGGAGATTCAGCTGGTCTCTGCACTCGGACTTCACTCCATAAGGCTCAGAGGCTGCCAAGGGCAATATAATAATAGTAACATCAATAATATAAATACATGAATAAATAATAATAATAACAATATTGCCTTCAGCAGATTCCTCTCCAGCAGATTTAGCTGGTCTTTGTACTCACACTTCACTCCAAACGGCTCAGAAGGAATGACAATAACAATAATCATTACAAACACAAAAATAATCAAAATACCAACTCTAACAGAGCCTTCATATATACTGCTTTGATATTAATCATGAAAAACAGACACTAGTAGAATTGGTACAAAAATGAATAAAGTGATAAATGGTACATAAATGTAGTTAAGAATCAAAAGTCCAGTGTATATACCAAAGATTGAAACTCAATCTCACCAATAGAAACCAAATCCATGCCCGTTGACAGACTGGCTAGCTTGACCTCGAAGTAATTCTTCAGTTCATCCAAAGTGTGGCACTCCATTTTGATATCTGCAAAATAGAGAAGGGAAGATCTTAGGGATTACAAGATTTAACACTTAATGTGACACTGCCTGGTGGATTATCTCACCATCAATACACAAAAATTCCATAGAGCAGCATTGTACCTGGCACACAGCCGTGAAGCAAAATAATGAAACATGGTCCTAAGGCCTTAGGCATAGATACATGTATTCCAAAATCTAAGCAGGCAAAGACACATGATTCATGGATCTTCCATGCCATATCCCAGGATTATCTACCTTGGCTTGCTGGGAAAGACAGACAATTGATTAAAAATGAAATAAAAATCTACATAAAAGTATGCACTACCCAGTTTATAATATACACCAAATTATGAAAGGAACTATGAATATGATTTGTAGTTAACCAAGGCATCAGGTAGCCTAGACCAAAAAATCAGTCTCTGTAGGACGTTGGATCCGCTGAGATTGCATCTGGCTCTTCTGAACGCCCTCTATTCGGAGGTATGTCCAAAAATGTAATTTTGATTAAAGAATGCCCCGAATGAGACGGTTATTCCTGTCTACAGGTAGCCCTGCAATTTTAGGGCTAGGCAAAAGGTGGAAGGGTGATACTATGATAGTCTGATATGTTTTCATGTAATTCTTGAAATAGCAAGACTGTCTAAGAGTTTCACTAATGGACAAATTTGGACCTAAAAATCTTTTCATAGACCCTCTATAGTGGCCTAGATATCTGTAGTGTAGACTAGAGCAAAAAATCAGTCTCTGTAGGACCGCGACAGGACATTGGATCTACTAAGATTGCATCTGGCTCCTCTGAATGCAGGTTTGTCCAAAAATGTAATATCGATTAAAGAATGCCCAGAATGAGACGGTTATTCCTGTCTAGACAGTGTAGACAGGAATAACCAGTCCATAGACATTCAGCATGTTCAGGGCAAAATTTCATTTGTTGACATCTTGACTAGACTCGAATAGAGGCGTTCAGACAGAGGAGCGAGATACAATCTCAGCGTATCCAACGATCTGCAGTGACTGAGTGGACCGAAAAGTCAGTCTCTGTAATAAAGTTAGACAGAGTCAGAGACTCGTTACATTTTTTTTTTTAATTACAGTCTTCGACAATGTTACTTTAAAGTTACAGGATACAGTCACAGAGACTGTATTTTTGGTCTACTCTCTATAATTCATTCACAACACAATGCCAATCATACATCACAAAATTCCAGAGCCATCGTGCATTAATAATAGTGTGAATTTCATGCTGAAAGTTGCTAGTACCACGAAACTAAGTTAGTTTCTTGGTACTACTGTACTAGCATCTTTCTGTGAGAGAGAGAAAAAAAGTTTCAGCTGCTGCTCACACCAACACGATTGTGCTCGTGTGGGACCAGCGCAATCTATCTATCGACATACCGTCCGTACGGCGTACAGGATGCCCGAAAGTAAACAATACGTAATTTAGAAAAGATTAGAAAATAAAACACACTTACCTGGTAATCTGCATTTATCATATGCAAAATCCACGGAAGCTCTGCAAATGAAACTTGTAACGTTCGATCGATGACACAATCCTAGGAGTAGGAAGACGAAACAAAATCGAAGAAAGACGTTTTTCAAATTTTCCCGCTATGTTCATATCGACGGCGCCCTCTCACGTCATGCTGTATTTATGTAAACAATTCCAATAATCACCCAAACATCCAAAGTGTCATATATTTTGTTTTACATGGTTTTATATATGCATTACTAAAAATATGATCTCTTTCTCCCCCCCCCCCTCTCTCTCCCTCTCTCTACACATATAAGCGTTGGATGCCAGTTGAAATCATTTTATATCTTGTCAAATTTTATATCAAGAACATGATGTTCATTACTTGCATTTATGTTGACTACCTTTTTGATGTACTACAAACGTGACTTTGACAAGGAAGTCAGCAGCTAGAGTTGAATAAAATCTACAAAAATCGACCCGGGACAAGACCATAGGCTAGAGTGCCACTCCGTATGATTGACGTGGACGAGGTGGGGGGGGGGGGGGGGGTGGGCGGTCTTGAAAAGGAAATCATAATCGAATATTTGTAGCAAGTTTGTAAGTGCAGGAAGATAATTCATGCACCTTGATAAACTTAACAGTACTTAGCGATACATGTTTCAATCATGCATATTGTTTTACCCTTGCTTAGTTTGGGGTGTCCTGTTAAAATGTCAGATGATGCGAACAAGTTACTTGTTTCTTCTTGTTTTCTTTCAATTATAACAATACATGTTATGGTACCAGCAGTGATGTGCCCCACTCTGAAAATATCTATTGTTAGCCCCCCCCCCCCCCCCCCACCCCCACACACCACAACACAAATGCACATACATGCAGCCTCTAACAAATTACAGATATACACAGAAATGGTCGAGAGAAGGCAAACACATCAATAATGATAACACAGTACATCAAAGTGATTAGGTTTCTTCTGATTTCTTCTGCAAATTTTACATAATCATGTATATACAATTTTAGATGTATAATTCCCCGTTTTCAAGGAAATGTGAAACTGATCCATATCACTCCAAGTCAAAGATAAATTGAATTCAATCTCTATTATACTGCGTGATCACAATAGCACTTTAACCATTAATCAGATTCAAGGGGATATATTAAGACAGAAAATATCAATTCATGAGACAATCAATACATGTGCGTATGACATTTTCATCTTATATCAAAGATGGAAAAAATATTTTCTTGTTATCAGGAAGACATTTGGTTACATTTTCTCTGCACATTTTTGGAATCACTCAAACAATGACTGAAAATATTTGTAAAGCACAGCGCTCGCACCTTCTTATCACCAAGATCAAAGACACCTGATATCAATGAAACCATATCCCAAATGAAATCCTTGTGCTGGGCAAGTATACTGAGATGAATTGTCACTCTGAAGAAATCCATGAATGTGGATGCCAGAAAAATGATTCTGCTTGGTCACTGTAAACATAAATCTTGAATCAAACTTTCAAATTATTCAATCAGATTCCAACGAAATACAACGATCTGGTCAATTTCAGAGCCACAAGGAAAAGAGAGCATACAGAGGGAGCATGCCAATGTACATTGAGCAGTCGACTTACAAGAGAGTGAAAGTGATATTTCAGCAATAAACAGTAGACTTGTCCTAGAGACGTTCAGGTTACAAAACTTATATTCATCACCCAATACCCATTGCTAATGAAAAGCTGAGAGAAGCATTATGATGCGGTCTCTAGACTACATTTTATGATGTAGTTTACCATTTGCACACAACACACAGGGCTGTTTATATATTATGATTTCTGATAATCCAGATAGTTATTTTGGTAATGTATGTCTATTACAGATACATGGAGGAACAAAAACACAACTATTGTGTAACCTATCTGAAGATGAGATAAGTAAGTCACAGAACTTCTGGGACTTTTACGACAATGAATGCCTGAACTTGTGCACTGCCAGCAGTTTTCTTGACAAAATGCTAAATCCCATAATTTGTACCAAATTCTATAAATCTTCAATTTCAACTCATTCTCAAAATTACCTACAATTTCATATCATCCTGTTTCCTATCATTGAACATTTTATAGCAGACTAACTTCTACATATCACTACAGAACATTATATCAAACATCCACATACTTGAGTTGATTACTTAGATCTCACTTTCTACTCAACCAGATAAAAAAAAACATCTCACTTTCTACTCAACCAGATAAAAAACCCCATAAATAACATGGATGAAATGGCCAAAATGGAAAATATGCATGATGAAAAGATGGAATAGTTCAACCAAATAAATGTAAAACAATTTTTCTGCACCATGGATACCAGATGGAATTAGAAGTAGTAAATTATATCTTATTTGGAGACCCAATTACTCACGGGACAGGAACATTTCAGTCTTTGAAGAAACCTCATCAAGATTTACTTTCAAATGCAGTAGAGAAGAAAGAAACTGCCCCCAGCTGAGAACCTAGGCTAACCAATCGAAGCAAGAAATAATTGTTTGCACATATTCTTACGCTTTTGTTGAACTTAAGATAGTCAAAGTCACTTAGAAGATAATTTCTACGAACCTTCTAAAGAAATGCATTCAGAGACAGAAACAGCCATGAATGTGAATACAAAAGAGAAGTAGTCTTGTGGGGGGGGGGGGGGGGGGTAGCTCCAAGATGGGAGCCAACCAGGAGGTATGGAGTGCCAAAGTGTAACGTCACTTGACCGTGTTGTTCATGGCAACTTGTTGTACAACATCAAGGTGGAGAGAGCCGCAGGGATCAACGCAGTGAACCTCACTCAGATCGTCTAACACAAGCTCGTAAGCCATTGTGATATGAGCTATCCTCTTGCTTGAGTAATGCTGCGTAGAACCAGATACCTGCATTAAATGGATGTCAGAACGCTACTTTGATACTCTACACGTCTCTAATGCTACATTTACATGGAGGCGGTACAGGTAATGGGACGAAGAATGCTAGGTGTAACAAAGAACGACAGGATGACAAATATAGTCTTTAGAAAGAAAGCAGGAGTGCAGGATATAATATTGACCATCAAATCACAGAAATGGAGATGGGCAGGACATCTAGCCAGGAGCTATGACAATAGATGGACACACAAAACTACAGTCTGGACTCCTAGATACCTAACCAGAAGAAGAGGGAGACAAAGCAGAAGATGGAGAAGTGATTTAACAGCACAAAACAGCATGGTTTGTCAGAGAACAGCTCAAGATAGATCAAACTGGAAAATTGGTGAAGAGCCTTCCTCTTGCAGTGGAGTGATGAAGGCTTAAGAAGAAGAAGGTACGCCACTGCTGATTCTTTTGCCTTTACTTTGTTGCCATTGTTTTCCAATCATAGTAAAGCATTAAAAACATCGCTGTATGTTGTGATCTTTAAACCCCAAGGTGGTCAGCAGCTTCAGCAGCAGTAGAGAAAGACTCTGAACACTCCAATGCAATTTCTCATCATAAGCCACTTCCTTGTAAATGTTCCTTAAATATCAATTTCTTGAGGAGCTATTTCTTAGTTAATGGACCCACACAGATCACACACTAACATCATATATCTCGGCACCAATATGCAGGAGGACAAATCTTTTTATCATTGGGGCATAATGTAAATGCTATACATGTATTGATCATTCCAGTTTTAATAACAGAGATAAGTTTGAAGACAGCTCACCAAAACATTACAACCTTCTTCAATTACTTTAACCCTTTCTGCAACTGACAGACTACCAGTATGCCTACTGTATATGATAATCTGGTGCCAAAATCTAACAATGGTGCAAAAAGCGTTAATTCAAGGGAACAATGCACCTGAAAGAGCACACAGTGAAACTACTCCACTGAAACTCAATAATGACCATATTACAACAATAAATGTCAAATATGTAAAATAAGGCACAAAAAGTTGTCACTACTGCAGTATCTACTGTATGGTGTACAAAAATGAAAGACACAAGAATTAATTAAAAAGTAAAAAAAGGTTATAAACATAAGAGATGAAAGAACACAAATGGTGACAGAAGAAGTCATAACAGTCATGTCTCTCGACAGATCATGAGAAAAACTCCACATGGGCAGAGGGTACGTCATAACCATAACCCATCACAAACCAAATCTAATAAGCAATACATGACCACAGTGCCTTTTTTCTTCATTGAAATTAAAGGTGATGACCATTATTTTCATGTTAAAAATTTGGTTTACCCAAATATATGAAAATAATATGATGAAGAAAGGCAAATAAAGACCTAGGGTCACTCATATATTGTCTCCAGTATTTCATTTCCTTAATGTATCTTCAAGACTTCAAAACATCAAAAGAAGCAATAAAATAGCTATACGTGATAATCTCGTCGGCAGGGTTAGCTTTGTAAAAACATTAAATCAACGCTTATGCTCAATCATGTGGGAACTGCTTTTTCCATTTCAGAGGAAACTTAATTTCACTTCCAGCACACTACCTTTAACCTGATAAAAAGTGCTAAAGTTTATCAGTATTGGTACCAGTCTGTTTCATGAAACCAAGCTCCATAGCACCAAACTAATATCATACTCCCAATGGAGAACATTGTGATGTCTCATTCCATACAAGAGCCCATGGGCAAGGATTGTTACTTTCTGTCAAATCTGAAGTCTTGATATGAGCCAATCAGTCGGCTACTGTATGTGTATGGCAAGTGGCCGTTGACAAGAACCGGCAGACTTTCCTTGCATTGCCAGTACAGGTGCACACAACACAACAGTCATGGTCGTACTGTACGAACATAAACATAACTTTGCCTCCCGAAATTTACTTAGTCTGAACTGACATTCTCAAGAATACCATCAAACTATTCAATAAGCCATATTTGCAATGTATTCACAACTTTCTCCCTGAATGCATAGTAACGCTTTATTTAATTTGTGATTCTGTTGTGATGGTTGGAACGCATTCAGCAGTTGTTGTTAGTTGAACACACCTCAAACGCTTTGGGCTGACCATTAGTAACGTATAAACAAAACATATTACGCATAAAATTGGCATACATGTACATACCAAAATGGTACATTGGTGATAGTTTTATTTACCCCAAAATAGCTGGCATTGCTGGTAGATCATATGATCATTCAATACTCAATCAGGATGTGCGCTTTCATTCATTGTGAAGCGTGAGTGATACTTATATGGTCAAAACTACTCAAGTGGACTCTCACGTTTCAAATACAACTCACTCCAGTTATAACAAGTTGCCCTGCGCCCATCCTCCTTATGAAGAAATCTTGATATGTTGATTACTGAAGGCATAGATTTGAATATGCATTGTTTGGAACTGGGAGCAGGAAAATTGCGTCATTGTAACAAAATCTTGTTGTATCCGTGCTTGTTATAATGGCAGCAGAATGCATAATGTGACTACTCACATACAAGGCTCAAAAATAAAGGTAAGTTTATGGCAATTTTTCCATTAGCCTGACTGTGACTTCCATGAAACATCAAAATGGAATTCAGCATTATTGTAATTAAACTCTTCGTTTTAAGAATGTAAAGTCCTCTGAAGAATTTGACCCACCACCTATCAAACATAAAAGCGCATATGCATGAATACATCACATTTTCTTTCAATAAATATACAATGTTGGCTTTGTATGGCCATACTGGAAACATTGACATTCTTTATATCTTACTCCCTGCAACTTCAATAATATAATTTCACAAGTAAAGCGTGGAGAATCAACTCAAGGGCACAAGCAGGGGTATAAACCTGTGTCCGCTGCAATCTGTTTCTACAAGGTCGAGCCTGCATATGACGACTCATTTATATAGTGTATCTATGATTCAGTCGCTACGTGAATGAAATGGTGCTTCCAGTTCAACACTAACTCTTAGCTGCTACAAACATGTGACCATCTTAACTGGCCAACATTAACACATATATTCACTTTCACAATAGTGTATTCATGGCAGAATAGATTCTTCTTTTTTAAGAGTATATCAAGATCTAAAGCATTCTGAGTAGTAGTATTAGCATCGTATAAAATCATAACACAATAGCGGGATATCTAATGGTGCCATCATACAAAGAGGGGGAAAGTTCCGGCAGGCAACATACAAATCATGGCAGATTTAACTTGACAACTGCAAATACAACGGTGGGAAATGTTTAGAATCCTACAACAAGTCCTTGTGATGTTGCCATTCCCTTGTTGTCTGGAGATGGTTGCCGCCCTTCAGAGATTTCTTCCCACACGCCCTTCTGATGGACATCACACAGTTCAATGTTCGCTCCAATATCCCGACCATTCACCAATATATACATATTGAAAGCAGTGTAGCATCGCACAGAGTACATGTACGTCCGCTTCCCATGGAGACAAGGGGGGAGGGGGAGACAGACAGACGGACAGACGGACAGACGGAGAAGGGGGATCTCCATCATGAATCCCTCTGTAGCTTGAGTAGTTCTCTCCGCAGCTCCACAAACTTGGGTCTCATCTCTGGTTTGATGTGCCAGCATTGCTTCATCACCTCATGCACATCGTTGCAGTTGTCTCCCGGGGACGCCATGCGGTTGCCGTCATTAAGGTAATGCATCACGTCATCCGCAGGCTGCAAACAGAATGCAATACCAGCTCAATAAGCATTTTAAAAAGCAAGTAAAGTTGTTTTATTTCATTCGGCAATGAAACTACAACATAGCCTCAAAATTTGTATACAAATACCACACAATAGCACTTTTTAGTCTAAAAAACATTAAGGAAAATGGGGTACTGTATCAGCTTGTATTTTTGTGAGGTTTTTTTTTCACCAATTTCATTAATCACTGAGAGGGTGGCGAATTCAAATGCAAAAATACTGTCACATAATCTTATATGCATTTTGCAGCGTAGAACACAGAGCAAACATGTTTTCCCCCAGTTGCGTGGGGGTATTTACATGAAAAATAGTGGGGTGTGTATGGGGAATGTATGGCTGTCAATCGCAAAAACATCCCAACAAATCTTGGTGTCATCTGCTAAAATATCTGAATTGAAAGGATTGGCTTCTGCAGAACTACTCACCACTCGAGGGTAGGGCACGCGGCCGAAGGAGAACAGCTCCCATAGAAGAATACCAAAGCTCCATACATCCGACTTGGTCGTGAATTTCTACAGAACGGAAAGAGCAGGAAACATTAACAGTCAATGTGAAGAGGTGAAGAGGTGCAAGGAGAGGAGAGAGAGAGAGGAATGAGAGAGGGAGGATGAGATAGTTGTTGTTTATACTGAAATATTGAATCATGGAGCATACACAATTATTAAAAAAAAAATATTATTTGTGTTATCTGTATCTAAATGTTTTCCTACCTTCCGCAGGTAAACAAATGTTACCGTACAGGCCAAAACAAAATCTACCGGTGTATGTTACTCAGTATACATTTCAATTTTTTGCCAAAAAGGTCTTTTTGGACAAGTGGCATATCTTCACAGATTTAATTATATACACAATGATCGACAGGAAGGCATTGATGGTGTCTTTGATCTCACTATATCTGTGATGTTTAAGTTTGACTGTACTCTGTCAAATAACATGGACAAAGAATTGGTGAATCGGACTAGTGCATATAGTTGTTACCTACGTAGCATTATCTTTACACGTAGACTTCTTTCTTAGGCTTATAAATGGCCCCTAAAATATGTATCCCCCGTTCCATTTGTTATCTTCTCTATCAAGCTTGAACACCCCCCCCAAAAAAACAAAAAAAATAAATAAATAATAATAATAATATTAATAATAAAAAATAAATAAATAAATAAAATAACAATAAAAAAAAATAAAAAAAAATAAAAAAGGATTTCTCTGATTGCCCTTCTCTCCTCTTTGAAGGTGTCTTTGTCAGGTTTAAAAAGAAGCCCCCCCCCCCCCCCCAAAAAAAAACAAAAAAAAAACACACTTGACTGTACTTTCCACTTTACCTTCTCTTTGTAGGCTTCTGGTGCAGTCCACTTGACAGGTATCTTGCCTCCTACTCCTAGCTGGGTGCTGTCATCTTGGGCCAGCCCAAAATCAGACACCTACATGCAAGCAAGTACAAGTGGGAGAATGACAGTTTATATAGGGGTGATTCCACAGGGTTGGGGCAAATTTTGTGACATACCACAACTCCAAATCGATATCATTTTTAAACCAGGTAAATATAGTCCAATAACGGCATGAGCCAAAAAATGGGGTCCCATCCAGTATTATTTCTCAAAGGCCATGGCATATTGCACTTTGACTTATGAATATTTCTTGTCAATGTAAAAGCAACATCATGTCCATGTAATGATGGTAGATTTGCGTATGCCTGTTGCTTCAAATCCATAAAAGATTTCCAATTTGAATGTCTATTACTCAGAAAAGAGAGCAATTTTTCATTGACAGCTCAAAACTTAACCACATCTGAATTGACTTTCATGGTGAACTGCAAAGGTTGATACCTCTGTTACATGGACATGAAATCTTTGCCCCAACCCCATGGAATGACCCATATGGAGAACTTACGATCATCTTGTAGACGATTTTGCATAGCAAACAAATGCAAGAGGTTATCCTCAACTTACATTTAATGTGTCTCCCTGAATCGCATTCTGACTGGCCTTTTTGAGAGCAAGTTTTGACAAAGCTGGGGGCATTTTGATCTACCTAACTGAGTTAAAATTACTTTTAACATTTTAGTTGACTCAATCTCAGTTGTATCATTATCAGATGCCTACTTAACATCAATGAATGAACAGAAATATTGATATGACAGTAAATGAAATAGATCTAGATTTAACATATTCTAACCTAACGAACGGTAGTCATGTGACGACTTCGCGATGAGGTTTCCATTTAGTGATAGATCTGCCTATTTTGCGGGTGCTTGTGGGCACCCACAAAATATTGATCACTCACCAAAAAGTCAGAGATTACTACATTCATCACTAACTTTTTGTGACATTGGTTTCTGCAGAATTGATTGCTAAATGGCTTTCAATTTGCATTTCAGCGATGAATATTGATTTTGGTGACAAATTTAACACACAAGCGGAATATGCCCCAGTCCTTGATAACCCAACTGGTTACTACATATCTTCATGCAAATGGTAATGAGATTTAATGTAACGCCTCCCCTTTGTATTCAGATATGTATCAAAAAAAGAGACAAAATGAAAATGAGAGAGGAGAAGAAAAAGGGACAAGTCAGAGCAATTTGACTGCCATGCAGTCAATCAATATGATGCTGCTTCTTTGCTAACTTCATTTGGTTGACATTGATAATCTTCTCAGAAGACTTGCATGCTTGGTTGGCAATGTACCATTGAATTTCTATTTGAAATAAACCCATGTAGAGATTCATCATGCCATGTTTGGTTGGAATTGGACTGTTGGATTCGGATTTATTGTGAAAAACATTGGGGAGGATTTTTTTTTAGAGTCAAATTTGGCAAAGTCTATTGACCTTTGCCCTCTGATCTTGGAGGCATAAAAATGAGTAAAGAAAAATAAAACTGACAAAGAAAAGAAAACCAAAATGGAACAAAGAGGACGTTTTACCTTGGCTACATCGTCATCTGAGATGAGAATATTCCTGGCAGCGAGGTCCCTATGAACGAAGGATTTTTCCTCCAGGTAAGCCATGCCATCTGCTATGTTCCTGCAAGCAAATGGGACACACAGCGAGAACTTGAACCCTTTACCGGGCCAGGAAAAACCATATTGGCTTACTACACATACTCATGCCAATGGTAATGAGAGGGTTAATTGACACCGTCTATATCAATCTTTCTTTCTTTCATATTGCTCTCTTAATGCTTGGGGGATAACATTTGAAGGATGGGGTGAACCAAGAGGGGTCGGCATCTTGCAACCGTTTTCCTGTGTAGCCTTTCTGTCCTCTGTAAGAGGTTTCACCCTGCTCTGTTTAAAGATGTCATGTGGGGCATCTCCTATAAAGGGGACCTCCGTTCATGGCACGTTCACCACTGTCTCCAGAGCAAGATAATTGCATAATTTCATTCTTTTGACCCCCTTTTGGGATATGAGAGTATGAACACTTGAATACGAATACTATTATAAGATAAAGAAATTTAGCAAGAAGCATGGCACACATCACGGTACGTAGTAAACAAATACACTCAACTGCACTTGTGGTTTCTGATGGTATGGCACACAAACTTACACTAAAAACTTGAGCTGTGACCACCCACTCCAAGTGGTACAAGTTGTCTTACACTATGCCTGTTCAAGCTGTAACCTGTTGTAATTTGTTGTACATCTACTGGGACTAAGGCCTGATTGGCTGAGCTATGATATCGGCATGGTAACTCGACTTACAATGAAAATTTGAGCTGCAGCTCCTTGGTGATGACGGTCCTTCCTCGTGACCTCACGTAGTCCAGAAGGTTGCCCTGTCACGGGAGGAAACGAGAAAAACACATGTCAGTTTCACAAAATTGGCATTAACAGTGCACTGTTCTTGCGTAAATACACCTCAGACAAATTCTCTAACCACATTCTAGCAATGTCCGTAGAAGAAAGATAATCTTTCCAAATTTTTTACATGATCATGTGTTGCAGCAAAATATATCATCTTTAGTGTGCATACCATTGAACATACAGGTTTTAACTCCAACTATAAATGCCTGTTCAATTAAGGCTGATTATGCTTCTATTGTACGAAAGTAATAATCAGGAAGTGAAACAGAGACACTTCTGTCTTCCTACCTTGCCCATGAATTCTAAGACAATGGAGATGGAGTTGCCGTTATTCTGTATCACACCTATGAGAGCGACAAGGTTTGGATGTCTCAGTTGTCTGTGGAACAAGAGGAAGAGGAAAAGACGAGAGAAGGTGAAATGGAGCATCACGAAAAGGAAGTAGAGGAGACATTTATGACAAAATGAAAACAGTCACAAGAGACAAAGTGAATCAGATGCAAATCAAAGGTACCAACAAATTTTTCAGACTTTATCAAAAGTCACATAAAATTGTCAATTTTTCATTACTTTGGTTCGAAATGTTGAAACCTGTGGTAAGTGAACGTTTTCTGACTTGATAGCCCCTTTAATGAGAAACAAACCCTCAGAGAGAAGTAACTGCACACACAGGAAGATGAATCAGAACAGAGCACCATTTATACTACTGGGCTTTTCAGAGAACAAAAATAAAGATATTTTAACAATCTTGGTTTCTGTCCCAAAATCTCTCTTCTTCTTTTTTTGTGATGTGGTGAAGAGGGTCTTTCACATTTCACAGTCTGGAGACAGGATTAAGAGGGGTATTACAATTAGAGCCTTAGTTGCCGGATACAAGAATGTATCAAACAGGCATATGTGCACCATCTCCACTCCCTGAGGAGTATTCGATGAGGAGTGCACGATATCGGCACTGGGTCAACATCTTTTTATATCAATTTATATTCCTAGGTGGAGAGCAGCGCTATGGATTAAGCATCTTCCTGAAGGACACAAGCGCCATAGGTGGAGTTTGAATCAGAGACATTGAGATCTTCAGTTACAGTTCACAACCGCTACACCTCCATTTTCAGGTCCAGTTGCTCATCTTGAAGTACAAGAGATTTTCCTGTGCATCACTTATAATGTCAATGAAGGTCATTATAGTAACAAACCGAGATCAGGAGTTGGCAATTTAAGACGCTAGCTAGAAATAGAGACTTGTTAAGTTTTAACACTTTAAACGCCAGTGATTCATTGCCACACAAGTTCTATACCCAAATCCCATAGAGCGATACTATACATGTCACTTGTGTACACTTACCAAGACAGATTTGTTCCCCTTTAATATATTACACACCATTGAAGCATTTCTACATACAATCCCATAGACTAGTATCTTAATTGGTACTGAGAGGGTTAGACTCACGTCATGATGGATGCCTCAGCAAGAATGGACTGTGCAGCCTCATTGTTCCCCAGAATTGCTTTCACTGCTACCTTTTTGCCATGATATTCGCCAATACTTACAGCTGGAGAAAACAAGCAGAGAAAAATGTTTTTTATTTTTGTTTAAATGACATTTTAGGCATACACCAAGTAGTAGTAAGGATAGCGTGCTCCATCCTGTAAATAAATGAAAAACAGGTAAATTAAAAACTTGGAACCAGAAGGGATTTGAACCTGTGATGTCAATTTTTTTGTAAGTTAATTCTTCATTTACCATAAAATCAGGTAGAATTACAAGTTCGAAAGTGTTAATTGTAAATTTTCTGAATCACATAATTTCAACAGCAACAATAACAAATCTGGTGATATTAACAATCATACTGAAACAATCATAAAACTGTCACATAAGAACCACATGAAAAGAAAAACATGGAAAAAGAAGCAAAAATTATGAACAGAAGCACAAAGAAAATAAAGAGGATTTGAAGAAGCAAATAAGGTTTAAAATAAAAACGAAGAAGAGCAAGAAAAGAACTACTGTATAAAGTACACAAACCTCCAAAGAAACCATGTCCAATTTCTTCCCCAATCATGACGTCGGACTTCTTCACAGTCCATTCACCTTCACATAAACAGGAGCCAAAGAAAGAGCATTGTCATGAGCTTTAGATCATTGCTGTATAGTAATTCACTTTGCATATTCAATTGTAAAATAAGAAGATAAACACAGTCAAATGTACATTTAATCTAATTCCCAGCTGTGTAAAATCTTATAAGAGTAAAGAGGTTATAACCCCAATATAACTTATGTATATAATATGTGCTTTTTCTCGCCAGCATTAGCGCTTGAAGCCTCATATTTCCCTTCCTTGATAATTTCCTCTTCAGTCTATTTGATGTCAACAATTTGAAGATTAGGTGTATCCTTTCAGTGTCTGGTGGCAATATGTAAGGAAAGTGTGTTTTTTTTAATTTGGTTCAAAGACATGAAAGGGGAAAAAACCTTTGCAAAACTCAGAACTCTCTCCTAGAATGTACTGTAAAAATAGCCTCGATTCTCTAGGTACTAATTGGGCCATTCAAAAGAAGCTAATTGTGCTAATTGGCTACTCAAGACTGCAGAACGATTGCTTATGAAACCATATCACTTCAATGATACACTTCATACTAAACTCACATATTAATGTGTCTCCTTTTACCCCATTCTGAGAGGGCTTGTGGAGAGCAAGTTTTGACAATATCTCGGCCATGGAAGGTTGTATCGACTCAACATTTTGCACGGAGGTTCAAGTAGACACTGATAGACTTTGCCATTTTCTTAAATTAGGTATTGGTGGAAAACTCATTTGCACCACATTTTATGTGTTTTATTTTTCATGTAAAAACAATAGGGTAAAGAGAAATCTTTATATATAAATCATTGTTGTTTTTTACAGCCTAAATATTCATGTATCCTAAGGGATACAGTACAAGTGAGAGTTAAAGATGAGGTCATATGAGCCTTGATATTCCTCGTATAAATCAAACGTGATGGCTGAATGGAGTGTTGATCACTTGTAAGAGGAAACATCTCTGGTTACAATATGGACATTCCATATTTGATGTCATTTTCAAGTGCCAATTACATTTATAGCCTATACACTTAAGATGAAGTGTTTTATACTGAGTATGTATTCTCTGTTTGATGTTGGATGTTGTACATTTTACATGGACAGGAAGGATGAGCTAAAACCCTTTGAGTGCCACATATGACTTTATTGACAAGTAATTCACACAATTCTCAGAGAGCACACAAAGGGTTGCTCATGGCTCACCAGTATTGGTTATGCATGTGGTTAAAATACATGTAATGACGTCCTAGTAAAAAGAGGGTTAATTTTGATTCTTTACTTTGTGAAATGTGCACACAAATGTATATTGCTCACATGTTTGCACAGGGTATTTGCTTGAAAAAAATGCACATACAGTCAAATGTGTGTAGAGCGGCCACTCAAAGGAAATCACAAAAGTGGCCACTATAGACAGGTCGGCGGCCATTTTGATTTTGTGCATATACAATATGTTCTGCACTATGTAACCTATATGCTGCAGCATAATGTGTTGCTTATGTATGATATGCATCCATCTTATTTTTGAAGTGATATTTGAGTAGTATTTTGTCATGTTTTCTTTCAATGAGAATTATTAATAAACCTAAAGAAGCCTTTTCGTTATGTGTGTATTATTTCTTTGTGTGAGACTTAGTGTGGGTTCTGCATATTTTTTGTTTTGTGCCCTAAAAGGGGCCCTTGTGCAAAAGTTGGCACTGTAAAGGGCTGTGAGATGCAAAGGTATGGTTGTTTAGATCTGCAAAAGAAAGAATGAAGCAAAATATCATGCCATCAATCTGTCTTCTGTGTTTAAACAAAAATGAATATCAGGCAGATTGCCACACTAGCAGAAAATCATTTCATGTAAGCCGTAGCGACTGCTTCACTGCAGGAAGTAAATCTGGGTTTAAGTCAGTGCCTGGACTTCATTTTTCTCTGTTATGTGGAAATATTTGTTCTTAAACATTACTGCAATACCTTGTTCAGAGTGAAACTTAGCCTCTGCAAATATATATTTTGAACAGATTGATCACTCATCTTCTTAACACAGAGATTAACAATAAGACAAACTCTATCATATTGTCTATCAGCATTGTTAAACCCTGAGAATACATTTTTAAAATATATGTCAATAACACTCAATTAACTTGTGAATACTTGCATATGCATTGAATCATTCTCCCTTACAATACTCATCATATTTCACTATAAGATCTCAATTCTACTGACTGACCTGTCATGAGGTCCTTCTTCTGGCTTGAGCGGAAGACCTCTTTCTTCTTCTCCAGAGCCACCTTGAGGTTGCTCACCAAGCCATCTGCATCCTCTTTATAATGCTGCAAGGTAGACACGCAATCAAGGACAGATAAACATACATGTACATGTGATGAGTTATCTTACTGAAGTAAAACAACATGACAATTTCAAGATCAGCGATAATAAGATTAATGATTTAATGAAAATATTAACTTAAGCCGAAAAGCAAAACAAGAAAAATCAGAAGAAGTTAAGGAAATAAAAAAGGGAATAATAAGGCAGTAAACAGAGTTACTGTACATGAATGTTGCCATTTCTTAAAATATCATCTTAATATAGTACTCAGTTTACTTTTAACACTGAATTAATTATCTACAAGCAATAAATGCTGTATGCTGAATTTGAAATTGATATTTATTCCTTTGAAGGAGTTGGAGACATTTCTTGGGTTGTTGTTTTTGTGAATGACAACAAACAAAACAAACTGTACTCCATTGTACGCAGTAATGCTATGCTACCTAGTGTGTGACCGCATGGCACCGCCCGCAGTAGTACCCTGTACCTCAAAATGTGATCTACAGTGCTTCTGCAACTGCTTAATGACCAGTATTATTGAGGAAATATTTTCGCGTGTTGTTAAATCCACCACCCTGCAGTCAATCGCGAAATCGAAAAAAATGAAACCCTCGCAAAAATATCAGCTCACATGGTATTTCCTTTGAATGATTCATTTCCAGTATCCCGATATCAAAACAAGAATTGACCCCTGGTTAAGGCAGAACTGCACCCTACCATTTATAGGTTTTGCGGTCTTTATCACTTCTACCCCTGCCTATAGAATAAGAGAAAGATTGAGATTTCAGACGGGTGTGGATGAAGGCGATTACTTGCTCTCCAGTTCTCCTCCAAGGAGAGGAGAATGGAACATTGGCTTGTCTTGCTAGTACTTCTGAGAATGTACCTCCATCTACCTGCACATATATTGATCGATCTGAGTGTCATGTCATCATGCAGTGCCACAACTCTCTGTCATGAGCTCTTTGTATCAGCTTCATGGTAAACAGTCCCTTGTTGTGCTCACCAATCAGTCAGGCTGCTTATCCAAGTAATTCTCTCTCTGTCCTTGCTTCTTTTTCCATCTCTCTTTCCCTTCAAAGCTAACACTTCCAAGCCAACTTTACAAAGTACATGCCCCCCGAAATCTAAGCAATCTAATTCTAAGCTCACATATGACCTTCTTTTTCACTCTAGCTCTCTGGAGAACTCCTTCGCTGGCTACTCTACACCATGCACCATATTCATACAAGAGTTAAGATTAAAGCAGCATGAAAACCAATCACCAACGAATCCCCTCTCAGTACTGACCTCGATCAGGGCAGGAAGGTTTGGGAAGAAGACCTCCTCGTCGATGGTCAGCATGTTGCGGCCGCCGGGGTTCTCCTGGGTGGTGATGATGTGGTAGTGCTCCACCCGGCCAGAGATACAGACACACAGAGTGAAGTCTCCTGGGTAGTGGGTGCTCTCTCGCACTAGGTAGAAGCCGTCCTGCCAGGGATTTAGGAGCCGCTCTGCTTCATCTCGGCTGATCTTGCCATGCAGCCACCTAATCCAAGATGGCGACAAACCAAAACACAGGGCATGAGATTCATAATAGAGTATACTGACTAGCACTCTCTGTATGTAGTTCTCTCTCTCTCTCTCTCTCTCTGACAAATGTAACTACACAGCTTTCAGCTGATTCTTTCTTGTGGACACTACAACCTACACATTTGTACAGTACTTGCTAGAATGGCCACTTGAAACTTCAAAAGTAAACCACATTTTCTGTTCCTAATCTGTTCAATAGCAACTGCACTGGTCAGCACACATGCACTAGCTAGAAGTTGTATACATGCCCAGATAAATATTATGAATTAAATTACTCACAAATGTTTACAATGTGATTTCTTTCCCTGAGTGATACATACAGTGTGTAATGTATTCCAAAGTGAAAGAAAATGTCTACAGCCTACAGTTTGCACAGAGGGACATTACCCTGTTGCTTTTGAACTCATATGAGAATATTACCATGATGCCTGAAACTGTTTTATACTCCTTGTAGAAATATCCCAGAAGAGAAATGACACCATTTAACAAGCATTTCCACCGCTAATGCAGTTTGTCAATGAGCTACAGTGCATATCATTTTCATGTTGGTACATATACACAGTCACATGTATACATTTCCTGCACATTCGTGCTATACATATAGCAATAGTAGTGTACATGTACAGTATCTGCATGCAAGTGATCTGTGGGCAGATACATGTATGGTAATTTTCAATGTTTTTTTTTTAAAGAAAAACAATCAATTAATCTGTCACTGGTATTCATTTAATTAAAAACATTTGTTGGCGTAAAAAATAATAATCTTAAAAGCCCTTGATGTAAATCTAAATCCCTGTCAGGGCACATTACACTGATTACTCTACTCAGGGATGTGTTAGGAAGGAGGGACAACTCGAGCATAATATATTCAAACATCTGTATGGATACTATAAGCGTGCTAATGAATGTCAAAAGCATTCCACAATCACTACAATGCTTTAATGTCCCATGCGCGCCACCGACATTTAGCTGTAGTTAACTTGGAAAGCAATATCTTTAATAAGCCTGAGTCATATCGATTTTTTCAGAAACCGGTGTTCGATGGCTTTGCGCCGATCGAACATCGCTGCATCGATACATGACGTCACCCAGCCACTGCCAAGAGCCAATTTATGAATGAAAATATAGTAAGCATACGCAGTGCAATCCTTCCATTTCCCCACATAGTATTCCACCAAAACAAGCGTGCAATTCTCTATCACCTCGTACCAAAATCGACCTAGAATTTCACTTTCCTATATTTTATATGAATTATGATAGGTAACCTCGGAGAATCTATTTTCTCACCGATACTGCACATGTAAGCGAATTTCGATTACTTCTTGTTTTTCCGTCAAAATCTTACAAATTAGCGTCAATATGGCATCGTATACATGTATGTAGGTTGGAATCTGTAGAGTCTATTGCAACGGGCAGAAAGTCAATCAGCTTCCGGGTTGCGATTTTTTTTTCCCGTAACCCTAATGCGTCGAAAAATCGCTTCCGGGTTTCGGACAACGTGACTGGATATTGTATCACTGTTTTGGCGACCACATGGTTATGACGTGATCTACGCGATGCACCAATCAGTGGTCTCCGAATCGCTGTACGGAGACGCTCTATTAGTCTGTACATCGGCAGCGTGTATGCAAATGAGCCTTACGCACGATTGCCACTGTATTTCCGGGTTTTCACAACACACGATGCTAAATATCCGTTGTACAAAGTCTATGGACAATTGTTTGTTGTGGCGTTGCGCTGTATATAGTAGTGAACGAATCAAATCCAAGTAGTATGTAGTAGCTGCTTGATCATCGAGCGACCTGTTCATTCTCTTGATGTGTTACCTGCAAAACTCACAAAAGAGAGTAGGAACCAAGTAAGCAAATTAAAATTGTGAAAATATGAAGATAAATTGTGTATAACAGGACTATCAAATAAAAGATTTTGTGTTTTCTAGTCAATTTGGTAATTTCGTCGATGCATCGAATTCATCAAAATGAAATCGGAGTTCGACTTCTTCGATCGAACACCGGCTTAATAATCGATTCGACTCAGGCCTAATCTTTAATTCCCTATTTTGTCTCTTGAAGCTGTGTTTCTTATCACATTATTTTGCAATTTTCAAGAAAGTTAAGGACAACACCGCTAAAGATCCTGTACTCGGTTTTCTCTAAATAATTGTTGATTGATGATGCACGAATGGAGATATAAGATAATATTCTTACTAACACAATTAACAAATCTCTGCACTTTCCGCAGATTTCCGCAAATGTGGGATTCCATCATTATCAAAATCACATCTTAAGCTGTTTATTTCCATTAACAGAGTTTGCATGCATTTGCGTGCAGCTGAGATACTTCACTAGAAAAAAATGTTTATTTTTGTTCGCTGATATCGCTTTTCCTCACAAAAGTATTGATGCAATCCAACAGAACTGGACAAGCGAAATAAGACTCTACATTTCTTTTGCTCTCTCTGAGAAACCATTGCTACGCAATCCTGTTTGTTATTGTTAAAACAAGTGAAAAGCACATGCTGAGACCACATAATTTTTTGGCGGTGGCACGCATGGGTTCAAAGAAAGACAGTTGTTTCATATCCTTCCATAACACATCCCTGCTCTACATTAATACATTTCATTTACCTGTACTGTATTTACATGTACAGAAACCTCTGCGCCTCACATGGTACAATATGTCTGCCCACTAAGACAGCTAGCACAGCCATGTACAATACTATCCATTATACATGTACATGCATTGCATACTGCACGAGCTGTAACATTATCACCTGTTTGTAGTAATTAGAAGACCATGGGGCGGTAGTGTCATGTGATCTGGGATACACCTGTTCATCAAGTTAGCATAGAAACCTGCTTGCAAATACATGTAAAGTGGGGAGGGGTGGTGCCCCATCTCTGTGATCTGATCTTCAGAGGGCATTCTACATACTTTATGTATAATGTTCGGCTTAGATACACTGTGTTGATATGAGTGTAATGTTTAATTACACAATTAAAAAGGAGCAAGAAGAAATGGGAAAGGGAAATATATTTGCAGGGCCTATTTTTTAGCCTGATACTTTATACACCATATTTAGCGAAATATATGGCGTATAGAACATTATGAAACAAAAACAAAACACTGTTTTTCATTAGAAAAAAAAAGCATTGCATGGCCTACATGTACATTGGTTAAGCTCCTTAAACCCTGTATCTTTTTTTAAATGATGGAATGCTGTACATATGTAGGATGAGGGAGACTGTGTGCTTGTATCCCAAATACTGTATCAAACTGGGAGAGGTTACATGCACTGCTTCAATTAATCAATGTACAGCATCCACTGTTACTTTTCAAACCAAATGGTGGAGGGGGGCTCAAATTATTTTTTTTTATTATTCACAGTAGCTTCTGTCCCACACTAGCTTATTAACATTTTTTGGTCAATAACTTGAAAATCAAAATGTATCACAACTTTACAAGCGTAAAGACAGGGTAGCCTTTTTGCAGGTCAAATTATGAAACTTTGTTAAAACTATGGAAAATGGAAGAAAGTCTAAGAACTTCCCTCCCAGTAAGAACTGAAAACTAACTTTGAGCGGAAGTTAATTGATCTTTAGATTTTGAGTAGGTTTCCGATGGGTCATCCAAAACCGCTTTTTTTCCTACAGCCTGAAGATTGAGACCGCAATGAGCACACATTGCAGTTCTCCACTCTGACCTGTACACTACAGCTCAAAGGAATTGGCATAGAGAAAGGGAAAGGGAAGAAAGGGAAGGAGCCACCATTTTAAACCGCGGTTTATTTTGTCCAGCTCAGCATGAAACATGATGCTATAGCCTAAAAAGCATCACGTCTCATGCCAAACTGGACAACATATACCGCGGTTTAAAACTGCGGCTCCTGCCTTTTCTTCCCTTTCCCTTTCCCTATGCCAATTCCTTTGAGCTGGAGTGTACGTTCACAGGTCAGTGATTGGCCGCGGAAATGCGCTGGCCACTGCAATGCAGTATATGAGTAGAGACTTCATGTATGGTCAGAGCATTTCAAATGTAAACAAGGTTTTCACACTTTTCCAGAAAACGTTTATGAAGCTATGACTTAGAGATATCATACATGTTATCATTAAGGTATACTTCTAATTCATGTCAAATTTTATGACTTTTGTAGGAGGGCCACATTGTCTTTAAAGAAGTTTTACCCTTTAAAATATATTTACTCAAACACTTACATGCACATGTATGTACAGAATGTACATGTACACATGCAGGTAAATGTACTCCACAAATTGAAATGGAAGAATTGCAAATATTTATCTGCATGTACAGTATGTCAACACATTACAATACTGAAACAAAGATCTTTGAAATAAGACACTGACTGCTTTGAGAGACTGCCAAAGTGCCTCTTGAGTACAATATGTACATGTATCAGCTGACCATGCAAAGGATCAGTACTCGAAAATAGTGTACTGAACATACAGTATATATATTGGAGTACTGTATTTCAAATGCTTACAAGGTCTATAAAGTAGACATTACTGTAATATTGGATGTCCTTGAGAAGGGATACCTCAATAGTATGTATTAGAGTACATGAACATGTATTACAAATAAATGTACATTCATCTTTAACTTGTGCAATAATTTTGTCTAAATCCACCTACATATAATGTAATAATCATCAAGTCTAAATGCTTAAAGACCAAAGACTAGGACTTTCAAATCAGGCAATTAAATTAAATACACACAACCTCTCCATTTAAGGAAAAATGAAATAATTGTGCACAGTACAGTACAAGGCATGTGATGTTATGGAAATGTACCATAGTGTATAAAACTGCATATGTACACTGTACTGTATACACAATGAACTATGGTCATTTGTTAAGTTGAGAAAATTTAAAAGGGACTCTTTGAAATGTTATTCCTGTAACAAAGAACCATGTGCATAGTGATAAGCTCTCAACTATAATGAATCTGAATCATTTCATACATTATATGCAGTATGTACACATGTTTTCTGTAGGATGTCGTCTGAACGACAACACCTCAATGTAAGGAAGGAAAAGGATGAAATTTGTAAAAACTACATGTAGTCTATGTACAGTAGTACAATGTATCTGATACACTGTACAATATGATGTAATCTCAATAATGCTTACACTCTATGCATAAATGTTCACTACAAGTTTTCTCTGAGCTCTTAATGAGAATAACTAATCTGAATCAAGATACAATATGAACAGTATGATGTAAAGTTGTAGATGTCCCCTGCACACAAGCCCCCTATATCAGGAAGGACTAGGGGATGTTACACTTACGGCATATCATTCGCCATGATGCTCATTAGTGCCCCCGGACAGAGTAGATTAGTTCACATGGAAGCGCCAACCGCCGTAGAAAGCTCACAGCAACACAGCACGTTGTGGGTTCGTTCACTCACAGCTTGAGAGATCTGAGCGAGTGTGAAACGTGAAAACAAGGATTGTCAGAGACGACAGATCAACGGTATACATACATAGATGAACATGGGATTAAAATGAGTGAATCATAACGCAGCGGTAACGCACTCGGTAATCAAGGGGATTTCTGATTCACGGCAGGCTAAGTCAGGGGAAGGAGGAGGCTCAGTAAACAGATGCGTTCACACATAAAAATAATAACTGTTTCTTATCATCTGATGTACATGTACGTGTACAGTTCCATTGATGTACATGTAGCTCATCTTTGAATTAAATGGCTGTTAACACCTACAATTCAAATGCACAGTAATTGTGGCGAACCTAATGGTCTTCTGAATCACCAGTGGAGAGAATAAAATAGCTCTGTTCACCAATAATGTAAATACTAGTAAATGTGGTGAATCTGATTGTCTTCTGAAAAAGCATTGTTCAGCTGTGGAAATTTGATCTGTTCACACGTACAATGTACAATGCTGAATGTGCTGAATCTGATCGACTTCTTAAACACGACTGAAGAGGTGCAGAGGTGCAGAAAAAAGCACATTTCACACTAACCATGTGAATGTGCTGAATCTGATTGTCTTCAATCTCTCTGTTCCCATTAACAATGTAAACTCACTGTATACGGGTATGTGGTGAATCCACATCAAATCTAAACATATTTACCTTCTTGAAATAATAGCGAAGACCCATGAGAAGCAAATCTGCTTATGAACATACTGTACTTGTAAATCATTCAAGTACTGTATAAGCTGTTATTTTCGCGTACATATATTTTCGCGAATGGCGGCTTCTGCCACATATTCGCGTGTTGTTAAATTCGCGTTCACGTACACTCATCCAGGGAAATAGTATAATCTCGTAATGTTGCAAGTTGATATGAGAATATTTTCGCGCGTTGTTAAATTCGCGTTTGCTTGTTCATTCGCGAAATTCGCGAAAATAAAACCCTCGCGAAAATAACAGCTTATAAAGTATTCTTGGAACAACAAAAAATGTATCCAAATTATATGCACTATGTACAATAATACAGTGTGCAGAAGCAGCTCAGTACATATTTAAGCCGCTTCTCTTCTGAACAGATTGCAACTTGTTCTCTTCCTTTGTTTGAGTATCCAGCAGGAAATTGCATTTATAGGATTCATAACCAAACTGAATCAGCAGTGAAGCACAAGCACTGGCTGCCAAGTGAGTCTGTACCACCTTCCTCAGCAGACTTCCCTTCAAGGAATCTCTGCAATTCTTGTCACTACTACGGTGTACATAAATCCACGGCACTCAGGAACGGCCAACTAGATGTCAAGTTCCTCTTATAATATGAATTGTTAATGTCATTGAAGAGTGGGGACCAGCCGCCCCCCAAAAAATGGACCATCAACTTTTGATATCAAGTAGTAAAAGTAATAAAAGAGGCATCAAATGAAAGAGCACTTGAATTTCTGAACGTACGTAAAATTTAACATAAAAAAAAACGGAATGTGAAATGATCAGTACATTTTTGAATTGGCAACACACTGGAATTATTTCATTAAAAACAAAAAAAGTGCACTTCAACCTGGCACAACTTTTGACCAAAGGGTGTACATTTATGTACATTATTTTTTTGAATGATATGCATAAAATAACTGTTACCATCTACCCCTTAGCCATTTCAAACTTGTTATCATACTATTTAGAAGTGAACAATAACTTAACAATTCTAACAAATGATGAAACTATCTTGAAACGAACACAGTCAACATGAGTCATGTTCTGTTGAGAGGGGCAAGCCTGTATGAGATTACACAACACAAAGCTCTGCATTTTGGAAGACTTCCATCTATAAATTGGGAATTCCTTTCCCATAGGGCAATTCACAGAACCTGCCATAGTTGAAGAACGAAGAGTTGCTTCCTTCTCTCCCTCTGTCCCCTCCCTCCTCTTTCTCTTTCCGTCTTCTCTCTGTCAACATGATTATGTACAGTGTACATGTACATGTATCTCCTCACCCCCTCCCCTTTTTAACCACATCACCCTCTCCCTCCCTTCCCTTACCTTCCCTACATTATCTAGACATATTTACATATTTACGGTATGAGAATACAGTGTACCTTTCATCCTGATCTTTGCACTATTTCCAGAAAATATACAAGGATGTGCAGTCAGGTGCATCACACACTTTAAACACAGGATGGCCCATTTGTACAGGTTGTGGAACAGGAATCAGCAGTAAACCATAACCAGGGAGGTGGGAGTCTCAACTCCCATCTCTCTGTCCTAACAATAATGTCTATTATGCTTTTCACACTAGCAAAAATCAGCCCCGTACTATCCTTAGGCCCGTACTATCCCTAGCCCCGTACTATTTTTTGAAGCTTTTCACACTGGCATTTCTTAGCCCCGTACTATTTCTTAAACCCGACTAGCTTTTCACACTGTTCTCACTCGAAATTGTTAGCCCCGGTCTTTCTCGACAGCTTATGAATATTTATGAGTGTACGTCTTGCACATCGGCTCTTTACCACTCCGCATCAAGGTCACTCGCCCGTCGGGCCTTATCTGATTGGTCTCGGCGTCTCGGCCTTGAGAGCTGACACCGCATTTCCTTAGCCCCGTACTATTTTTCGTTTCTGTTCACACTGGCGCTCTTAGCCCCGGACTATTTGGCTTGGCCCTGCAATTGCGGTGTTAGCCCTGCTTTTTTGCAGGGCCAAATAATCCTGGATTATTGGTGGGGCTAGCCTACTTTGGTAAAAACCAATGTGAACAGAAAGTGGTCTAAGCTTAGCCCCGTACTATAGGTGGGGCTAAGGCTTCCCTTAGCCCCACCTATAGTACGGGGCTAAGGAAATTTTTGCCAGTGTGAAAAGCATATATGAAATCTCAGTCATGTACACAAGAAAAGTGAAAAAAAAAACAGCATTGTTTTCATTTGAAATTGAACATGTGTGTTACACATTATGTCTACATGTATAATTGGGTTGTATACTTGCAGACCTTAACACTGAAAAATATATTTTGAGCATCACAATAGATCTAATGAATCTATGCACCTCAATGACCTCAATCAGATCAAAGTTGTTACTAGACATTTGTAACTTTGTCAGCTTCATGTAATAAATGTGATTCCGGTGCATGTACGTACAGTGTACATGTATGTAGAAAAAGTTGAAGATAAAATTGATAACTCTCCACCCGCACTTTGCACTTGACAAGGAAGTTGAGCCCAAGACACTAACTACAAGGAACAAAATCTTCCCATGTTCACACTTTATTTTTTAACATGAATCAATATCCCCAGTCTTAGCACATTAACTCTTAGAGTGCACTGGACCCTTATTTTGCGCCCCGTAAGGTAAATTTACGTTTAGTTCCTGGTGAATACAGGCTTTTGGCTCCCCAACCAGTCCCATGTCCAGTTCAAAGTTCTTTCACTAATTTATCAATGTTTCCATCAGTTTGCTGCAATCATAACTTACAGAATTGTTAAGACAGTACTATAAACCAGAAAGCATATTACACTTTACATGTGTATTCAAGAACAAAGTCATTATCTCATGTCCCGCAAATGATAACAAAATCTTACAGGAAAAGGTAATTTTGACATGCAGCCACTGCTTTATGACATAACTTGATGGGATTACCTTAGAAACTAAGAAACATACAACAACTTTAGAAGTTATTTCAAAATATTTTTTTCTGTTTTTGTTCTTTGTGAATATGAAGACTACTGTAAGAACCCAGCGTACCATTTCTATTCCTTTGGTATTCTGTTCTATGCAATCAGAAAAGCAATATGTGTTATGCGCTATGATACAATAATTATCATCATTACTCATTTATTTGTCACTGTATGTGGTTTACACACAACACAACACAAGTTGATTTGATATTGTCTGTGAAAGGGAGATGATACTAGCTTTAAGGCACTTTTTCAATTGCGCTGGAAGTCCTGGATAATGACGTTTATGTACATGTATGTACTATCAGTATCGCTAAGGAAGCTATGCGTCTCAAGTGCCACTTCACTAGACAATGCATATGACCATAAATCGAGGTTGTGATGACAATATCCTGACAAACAACAATGGGGGCTCAGGGAAAGCTAACGCCATAGTGCCCCAAAGCGGTGAAGTACATGTACCCGAACAAAAGAGGGTAACATGCACAGTCTGATTCAGTGGAATTGTTTAAATGAGATGGGGGAAGGGAAGGAGTTTGGATGCTCAGCATCACCTTATTAAAAAACGTAATTCACAAGCATTAGCATTAGTGTACATTACATGTTTTTTAGAAATAAAAATATTCTGATTCCAAAACTCTTTTTTTACGACATTATTCATTAGCTGTGCGATGGCAAATGCTAAAATCACAACAAAATCTTCATACTCATTTTCAAGCTCGAACCAAATTTATTGTTTCTGGAAATTTTGATGCATTTTCTGACAACCACTTTCCTAAGGCTTTCAACAATTCAGCTACCCGTTTTGGATAACATGGATTTTATTTTCAGTTGTGGTCAGCTCAGGAGCTACAAGCAGTGCTATCAACCATCCACCATTACACCCTCATTTTGAAGTACTCGATCAACCCAAGCAAGAGCACCATAGTTGTCCTGAATGAGAAAGCAGCACAACCTGGCAAGACTCTTAATACTTGGCTCATTAACACACATTTGTAAGACATCTACCAACTGTGACCCAACACCATCCACGATGTCCAAAAGGCCACAAAACCTGCATTGCTGTCTCCAGAAGAGGTGGTCACACCTGTGGTCTCTCCCCATAAATCAGTGCCAAACTCTGGTCTAAGTTCTCCCTCCCTCTAATGACTGCTATGGCTCCCACTTCTCAACCTCAACCAAAACAAATTGTTGACCAGGGCTCCATAACATACACTGTAAAGGTGCCCAATCAATAGCCAATCAACATCATTGTTGCATGCACACTTTGTTCAATAGACAACTGATCACGCAGTAACCAATCAGATTTTTTCTTTCCTTTTTGCAATTGATCGCAAATCTTTATGTTACAGGGCCCATAAACAACCTTGTTAAACAGATCTTCTGAATCCCCATCAGTGCACCCAATGGAGCATTCTTATTCCTCCGGTCTCCTATCAATCCCCTGACATCAAACTCACATAGATACAACTCATCTGCCAGCTGGCATCTCTCCCACACAACTGAATTGAAATTAGAACCCTTCTCCTAGCCCTCAATCTGCCTACACCCCTCTCTACATCCTTGATCAATCTACATTTGTACACCACCTCCCACCGCTAACTGCTCTAATCTCTAATCCCATCCCATACAAATCTTGGTACACCATCACAAAAAAGCTAATCCCACACAAAACATTTTGCTGAAAGCATCGCCTCAAAATCATCCCTCTTTTTTCTGGAAAGACATCACCAATCTCCCTGTCCCTTCCTCTCTCTACCCTTCAAACACACCGCCGTATCTCATCTACAATCATTCCTCTCCATTGAAATCCTCAAGAAGATCCCCTCTCCCTCCACAGTCGACATATATTCCTCTACCTTCTCAGTTCTAGTCATCTTCCCTCCCAGTCACTTGCCAACTCCCACAGCACAATCTCTCATCACCTTCACCTTAAACTTCATCTTCTGGATCCAATATGTCAGATCAGCTGTTCTCTCAAATGATCACCTCTACTCCAGTATTTTCCTCTCTGTCAAGAGCGGTTCTCTGCTTATCTCCGCACAAATATCGTAGGAAGAATAAACAAGAAGGAGAAGTGCAGCCACAGTTAAGTATGATATTTTTTGTAAATTTTGTGCATATCAATATTGTCTGTGACTGTGATTTTCATTGTATAGAGGTCTAGATTCTAATGTGTGTTTTTGAATTTCCTCCATAGGAATAAAAAACATCAACAAAGAACAAATGTTGACACCTTGGCGTAACCAGACAGCTGACCATCACCATGCTTGATACTTGATACTTGGTGCAGTAATCCCTGAAAGCAGCTACATGAAGCTATACTGGGATGATTTTGTGCTGTTGTGTCGTCAGGAGGTGACATCATTGTGTATGTTACAGATGCATGCATTTATGTACAATAAAATGCATTGAACATTTAGTGCAAGTAAAAATCATAGCTGTCTACACGATGGGGAAGCCAGCAGCAGGCTGCACCATTTTTATAACAGGTAGTGCAGCCTTCTGGAAGGTCATCAAGGTTGACTGTTCCAAATTCTTATTGTGCGTGGAAAGAAAGAGAATTTGAAGACGTCGATGGTTGCTTGAGGGATGATGTACTTGAGATTGTGATCATGCCTTCCACGGTAATTTGCTAGGACGATTGTTGGTGGGAGAGGCAAGTTGACCAGTTTGTGTTAAGTTTTTAGAAAAGGGAACACTGTGCAAGAAGTCGCCGGGTGTAAAGAAGGTCCCAACAAGTGCTGTCACAAGAGCTGATGATGACATGAGCTATGAGTGAGGTTGAGCATCTGTAGTAGCCATGAACAAAGCGGGCACCTGTTTTTTTGTAGCTGCTCAAGCTCTTTAATCTTGGTGATGCTGTGGGGGTTCCATGCTTCAGATGCACATTCCAATTGAGGACGAACTAGTGCTGTGTAAGCCCGGGCTTTTACTTCCTTGGAACAAGACGGCAGGGTTCTACGGAGGAGACCCTGCCCATACCCATGCCACTTGGCCGTTCTCTAGACGTGCCACAGTGTAGAACAGTGACAAAATGCTTCCAGGATTGCGTTCATGCGACACTTTTTTGCCCTATGAGGCTATGATTCAAAACATGTTTCTGCAGAATCATGTTCGAAAAATGTTGCTTGAACACAACCGTGTTTTGAATCATGATTCTATGACGTCTTTCTGTCGGCCTATCATGCCTATTTCCGGTGCTAGTCAAGCAGCCCATGCAGCGTAGAAGTCAGAAATCGTGCACATAAAAGCTGAACTATACTTCCTGGGGTCAAACGGTGCACTGGTCCCGCCTGAATAGTGAATCCAGGTAAAAATGTGATTGGAGAGAAGGTTGAGGTTGTCTGAACATGCTGAACGCTGATTTTCTCATTATTTATCGTGATTCATGTTTGCATTTTGAATCATTATTCAAATCATGATTCTAGCGATGGTCGCATGAACGCAACCTAAGTTCAACCATGTCCATTTACTGCATGGTATGTAACTAAGTGAGATCGACAATAGAAACTTGTTTTTAGCAAAATCATACGGGATACGGGGAATGCATGCACCGCACACCAGCGCGCCTCCTCTGTCGCGAAGACGAACGGGACTCAGAGGAGTTTTATGGGGCTCCAGAGAATTCACGAATAATGCATCTATCTACAAAAATCTATGCTTACGAGTATAATTTTACACTGAAAAGTATACTTACCGTTTTTCCTCATTAAAAGCCATTATTGTTCTTAGCGGTCGACCATTCCAAGCTTCTAAAACAGTTGTGAAACTAATATAAAAGCCAACGTCCAGATTGAGGAACTAGTACACAACCACAATTTATACATTTATACTTCCGGTTTCGGATGTGCGTACGCGTAGTCTGTGGATTCAGACACATAATTACATGTACTGTATCTCTTTCGCAGATCCGGGGGAATGGGTGTCAGGAGCTGAGAGGAAGAGGATGAGGATACTGGATAGAGCAATAGGGGGTGGGAATGACATCCAATTTATCTTTTTAGTACTCGTCTCAAGGAAATCACTACATAATTATGAGCACTATTTTTTACACTCATCAGATACGGATAATTGTGATTACAGAAAAGGGGAATTCAAGGAGGGCACGTACAATCAACACCATCAACAATTTATTATTTGTAATCCAAATGTGAACATTAATTAACATTCGGATTTCATGCAATTATCGAAATGGGTGAGAAACATACAATATTCAGCATGGTCTTGTCTTTACAAAAATCACAACTGCCTGCATACTATTCCATTATGCAGCATTATGAACATATCGTAAACAAATTTAGGCCCAAATACATGTAGACCTATTATTTGTCGACCAAAGGCACCTGTTATAATGTTGTTTTCAACTTTTCATCATCATTTCAAAATGAAATTACAAGGCATGTCTCGTAAATTTTATAATGAGGAAGCATTTTATGAAGAGCTAGGGCCGGGACGTGGCCATTTCCATTGATGGTAAGAGGGAGCGAACCTTCAATACTGTCATTCACAAATGATTGTTATGCTATACGGGTGTGTCCAAATAGAGTGGTGGCGGCCGGGGGGGGGGGGGGGGGGGGGGAGCAGGTTGGATGTTAGGGGGAGGGGGATCAAGGGCAGCCAGTAATGAAGTGATTCAAGTGGGTGCTCTGCCCCCCCCCCCCCCATCCCCCGGGGGGGGGGGGGGGGGTCCGTGTCATCTTAACTTGGGGACTTTTCTTTTGCTTTAAGGGGGTGTAAACGGGGAAATTGAAAGATTTTACTCAATGTTGTATTCATTATGTATTCATTACAACGTTCCATTCGTTTTTAAGATGTGCGGGTGGAATCAATGTGTGTGGTTGTGGGGTTTAATACATTTCAGGGATAGGCGTACAATTTAGGTCCATTTTTAGAGTTTATGAGGTTTAGGTTTCAGACTAGATTGTATTTTTTTACATTTCGCCCTACTTAAGCCTTAAATAATTTCGCCCCTTTACCGATCGACTCGGCCCAGAAAGTCAATCGATAAAAGGATTTATCAACAACAACAACAACAACAACAACAGAAGACTGAGAAAATAATATTAAAATCAGGGAGAAAAAACAAGAAAGCAGCATTGAAACGGTTAAAGTAGCATTTCCAACAAAAATTGTTACTTTAATGTTGTTTTATTAGCGTAAATTCTTTCTTTTACTCGTTGTCGTTCCAATCGAAACAATTATGTACAGTATTCATTTTTTGACGATGTTCTTTTAATACTGGACATTGAATGCCCAATAACTATTGTTACGGTTTTATTTTTAAAGAAAGAAATCCTTTAAAAAATAAGTTACTTTCCATATAAGCATACCAAATAAAAGAAGTAGAAGAAAAATGTTTGAAGAAAAGTTGAGACTTTATTTGAAACTAAGTTCAAAACGAAGATTGTTATCCACTAAGGAAACTAAATGACTCGGTTGTTAGGCTCCAACACCATATATTTGCACGTTCCTACATGTATATATTTTGATATTCGCAATTTTCCATTTTTCTCCTAAAAACAGATTTCAGTACATTTTGCCAAATTCGTACTATTGAAAATATGTTTCTGTCGCCCTCGTAATACTTTATGCAGCCTTCCGATATTTGTTTTCTTTTTTAAACATGCAATATTTTATATATTCATTAAGCACATTAAAAACGTGATAGGTCGGCATGACATGGAAAGTTCTATTTTATTACGTTTTGGTAACACGAGGATTCTTTATCCGTTTGATAGGCCTAAGTTTCTCCTATGAACGCAAAAACATCTGATGAGCAGATCGAGGAAAGAGGTGTCCACGGTATCGGGTGCCCATACCATATGCCTGACAAACGATTTCAACATGTTGTTTTAAAATAACCAAAATGTACAGGTGTGAAGCTTATGTACAGTTTACATTGTTATTGAGCCTATTCATGTAGGCCTACGTGAGCTTATTTTCATATAAAAAGTGAGAGATCCGTGAAAAAAACTTTTTATACGTGTGCATTATTTTCTTGTGTTGTGTTTTACAAATATAGAAATGCAAAAACAAATAGATCTGTTCTGCTTATATTGGAGATACTTGTAAACAAAAATGTTAACAATTATTTTTCTTGCCCAAATGTGTGGAAATGTTATTGACATGTGTCGGTTCATCCTGTCCAGTAATTTTTTCATGGTATTTATTTCGTGGGTTTTTGTTTGTTATTCTATCAAACAAACAATGGACTTTTTTCGTGGTTCAGTAGACTTATGACGTGCAAGCGGTGAATTTGGCATGGTTGATAACACACTCGGCTGCGCCTTGTGTGTTTAAACTACGCAGAGTGCTCTTGTGCACACAATTTAGACCATTTTTGTAATGTATTCACCCCCCCTTCTGACTGGGTAGTAAGGCGCGTTATTGCATTCCCCTATATCAAGTCTTTCATATTCACTGGATGGAATGCACTTTGAATCTATCAGTTGTTGCTACTCGGACAAACCTCGGACAAGCTTTGGGGTTCCCATTAGTAACATACTGTTTGAACGACGTGAATAAAATTTGCATACATAAGGTATATTCGTAGGCCTACCGAACCACTCCAACCTGTGAATCATTGTGCATAGCCTAGGTACTAGGCTGTCAAGGCGCATGGACACAACCCAGTCTGTTAACAACTATGTCTGGTGGCACAGACTATGCCCTAATCCCATGACGTAAAAGGGCGTAGTAGAGTGTCACCAGACATAGTTGTTAACAGACTGGGTTGTGTCCATGCACCTCACAGCCTAGTACCTAGGCTATGCACGATGCGTCGATAGCGCAATAACGGTTAGTCTGCAGAATGGGATCTGCAATCGAAGCAAAAATAGAGGGTTTGTTTCTAAAACGGCTAAAATCTCCCTCAAAGCATAATTTAGAGAAGGCTAATGGAGCCTGTTTTTTGTTTCTATGTTTGCAGTGATAGGCCTATATCAAGGTACTTTATAATTGATTAGAGATCTTATCATAAAGAAATGGAGGATCTATATGAAACTAACCCATTTCGAAGCAAAACACGGAGTAAACAAATTTTGTGACAATCCTTTAACATGTTCACTTTTATTTGATAGCAAATCACTAAATAAGCCTATGACACAACTAAAATCAATACAGAAATGCATAAAAAAAATGTTCAGATGAATAGTTTTCTTTGGAGTGGTGTTAAGGGTGAAGCAATAACCCTATCTAGGCTACCTTATCGAACCACACTTAGAAGTTATCCAGATGTGAATAATGATTTACGATTTTTTGAAAATGGTTTTAATACCCTTGTAACACAACTTTTAATTGATGACGGCTATAGGCCTGATCTTGTTTTTGTTTTCTGTAATATATTTTGTTGTATTTCTACACATGAAGATACTGGCTAAAAAAAAAACTATATTCGGTGAAAATTCAGTTTAATTCGGGTGGAGGCTACTACAGTATTGCAATATTGTGCCTACAGTGACACGAGTTTTAATTACCGTATCAGGGTGTCATGGCTGTTTTTAGTTTCAAGAGTTTTTGAGCTGCCAGGATTACCCTCCTGCTTAAAAAAAAAAAGGTTGTTCGAGCACCTTCTACGTCCACTGATTCTCTGACGCATGCAATGGGACGCAGTAAAGATTTATTGCGAAATACTGGGAAATTCCGACCTCGCCATGGTGGCTTATTCGATACAGTTTTGATGGGTCTTTTCCTAGTTCTCACGGGTTGATATTTGTAGCCTACTTATTTGTCATGAATTTTATATTGTGGGATGTGTGAAAATAAAGAAATGTATACATCACGTGGTACCTACGTATAACTTATCAGGCCAATGTATTTTTATGGACGTGGTGAATTATGCAATCCACGGAAGAAGCGATGAAATTATGACGCAGAGTCGTAAGTGGTGAGGTCGAATTGTTGCGGGATGGGTTGTCTGAAATCTCCACAGGACACTCAATAGATGGCAGAATTCCAGCTGAGTGTTGTGTTGACTCCTTGATTCCGGCAACTAACCCAAGAAGGGATTTCTGTGTTCTTCAGCTGAATGTCAAGCTACCATGTTTCCCTAATTTGTCCTGTGAAAGGAGTGGGAATTCAGGGGTCGACAAGTACCGATATTAGTGACTGAAAATGGCGGAGGCGTCGGTAGATCAAGCCCGGTTTTTCTGTCATAAATGTTCGCAAGAAATCCAGCCAGTGCTACCGGTATGCAGTGCAGTGTTGAGTGTTGTGACTTGTGTTGTAGTGTGTAGGCTAGCACTGTATGAGTGTGACTGTGACTGAGTATGACCACTACCTGACTACGGCTAGCCTACGAATGATTTAGCAGTGTGCATCTATACGTTAATACAATGCCAGTGTCAGTGAGATTTACATCTGTAAAGTCATCACTTGTTAATGAGATCTTTGACTAGTATGACTATGTAGTATGTTGCATTGCTTGGCGTTGCTAGGTAAGAAGTGCAACCATTTCTTAATCATGTTGTCCCTGAAATTCATACGTACCTTTACGGTTCTTGCATCGCAATGCATGATGGGACGGAATTCTAGTACACGAGCGTTAAGCGATCGCTGCGGTCATATTGTTTACAACGCACATGACGCTAGCCGTGGCAGGCGCGAAGTTGAATATTATTTTCATGTTACAGGTTTATTACTTGTATGTGGATTGGTTCCGCCGTGATTACTTTCAGTAAATCTGAATCATATTTTGATGATAAGAACTGTGATTTGTATTATTGTACTTTTTATTTTTTTATTTAATTTCACACATCACATCACAACACACACATCTTTGCACATATGGGACTACCACCCGAGTCTCGACGATGTCTCGAAGGTCTCTTTGCTTATTATTTTCTCAACAAACCCTTTATAAATCATTATTTAGATACAATGATACAAATCAAAAGTTCTCATCATAAAAATACAATTCAGATTTACTGAAAATTATCCCGTCGGAACCGATCCACGTAACAAATCTGTAACATGAAAATGACATTGTTATCAATAACCGCAGCTATCACTGAACGCTCGCGTAGTAGAATTCCGTCCCATAATGCCTTGCGATACAAGAAACGTAAAGGTACGTATTTGTTGATGCCTGATGCCTGGCCCTAGCCTGGCTAGGTCTGGGAGTGGGAGGTTGGGGCAAATTGGGCGATTTATATTTTAGGAATTCATAAACTTCTTTGACTTTGGACACACATACTATTGAGAGTGTGTGCGCATAGTGAAAAGCCATGGACATGATGGAAACCTGTGTTGTCCTAGTTGTAGCTGTGAGTTGAAAACTAAATCACATTAGTAGGCCTATAAACCCTATCGCCGATCGGATACCGCACGCTAAACCTAGTATTACAAGGTCCCTATTCTAGTCCGTATCATAACCCTAACCTAATTTGATGGGCCTGTATTCTAAACAGAGGTTTAATGCAAATAGTGCAAGGACTAACATTATGGGCCGCCAAATGAATCGTCTGATGCTACCCCCAAGTCATTGATTTTCATCACAGAATCACAACAGTGGTCGATCTCACTTATCTGCTGTAATTTCTATGTGGACAAACTGAATAAACAGTGATTCTGCGGAAAAAAGTCAATTAAATTAAATCAATGATTTAATCATTAATTTGATACAATTGACTTTTTCCTCAGAATATGTTTCACTTTGTTTTATTTGGCATCCCATAAAGTTAGTCCAAGTTTAGTTTTTAGTACACTGTTTGCGTTTAAAATCTGTTCAGAATACGAGCCACTGAGTTTCAGCTTAAAATTCATCGAATAAACCATAAAAATGCATCAAAATTAGGAAAAGCACTGTCTAATGAAGTACTTAAAGAAATACCTTCTATTTCTAACAAACTAAAAGTTTCAAAATGAGAGGTGATCGTAATTTGAATTTGTCTTATTGTGACAGTGGCACTTACATGTATTACCATTCATTTAAACTTTGTCCTTTTCAAATCGTTAACAGTGGGTCTACAGTGTATTTCAAATCCATATTTTAACTTGTTCCCGACATTCCAACAAATGCAGTATGTCCTGTGAATCACGTGACATACTGCATTTGTTGAAATATTGAGATGTGATGTGACTGTCTGTTCTGAGGTTCAGTTGGTGTGCCAGCTACAATGTAGACTGCATCTGTGTCATGGGTGTCTTCATTAGACCAATGTGGGCGAAATAGCGAGCTTGTTCTGATCGGGTTAGCTAGCCAGATCACGAAATAGCTAGCTATTTGCGTCTTCATTAGCCAGATCAGGCAAAATAGCTCGCTATTTGGTCGAGAAAATTTCCCAAGAAATCTTGGGCAAGATGGAGCTAGCTCGGATCGTCTTCATTAGCCTGAAAATTTCTCGATCCCTACATGCATCAGCGCCCACGAGACATTGTTAACGTAATAGGTTTTTATAAGTGTGTAAATGAGAGCTCACAACCGAAGCCATGCGGCCATGGCCTATTCCCGTCGCACACTGCTGGTATGTGCGAAACTCGGAATAATTTATGCACCTTGAGTTTCGAGCTTACGTATCCCGAGTTTCGAGTTAATGAAGACGCGATCGCAACTTCAGGCTAGTTCCCCAGATCAGGAAACTAGCTCGCTATTTTGTCTGATCGGGCTAATGAAGACGCATCTTGTGTGTGTGTTAAACTGCGAATTAAGGTTTATGACTACCAAGGGTATTTGCATCTGGGACTGACCTTTAGCATCACCATCAGAAGCAAAGGATGCGGCACAAGTTTGAACCTTGAACCTTTAACGCTTTCTTACTTCCAGCTCCACAGTTGTGCGCAGACTGTAATGCCAACAATACATCTACACGGCTAAACTGTACTCTTTATTGTTGGAGATACAGCTGTAAGGATGGATGTACTGATCAAACATGAATGACTCACATGTCTAGATACATGAAGGAGGGTGTGCCTTTTTCAGAGTCTGCACTGGTTTACAGAATATAAGTTACACAAGCCTACAGTGATGCTGGTACAGTATGGTTGAAAGAAGTTTCAGCATCACCATCAGGTGGCCCCAGATTGTCTAGACTGTGAGCTATGAGTGATTTTTTAGAGGCCAGTCAGGCCACTGATTCTAGAATTTCAGGTGGCAGGTACCATTTCAGGTGTTCATTGGCCCTTGGGCCACAGTTACAGACAGGCTAGCCCTTTTGCAGGTCATAACAAAATATTCGGATGGGCACCGATTGGAGAGTTTCGTGTGGCCGTTGGCCCTCTGGCTACTGTAAAGCACGGGCCCTGCCTCAACAAGTTGGAGTGATGTGAATCATAGTCCTGTAAGAAAGCATGCATTGTGCATTGATTGCATATTATTGCATTGCACATTGCAGCAGGGATGTGTTAGGATTAAAAGGAGAAACAACTCGAGCATAATATATTCATATATGGATACTAAAGCGTGCTAATGAATGTCAAAAGCATTCCACAATCACTACAATGCTTTGATGTCCCATGCGTGGCACCGACATTTAGCTGCTGTCAACTTGGAAAGCAATATCTTTAATTCACTGTTTTGTCTTTGGAAGCTATGTTTCTTATCACATTTTTTGCAATTTTCAAGAAAGTTACGGGCAACATCACCAAAGATCCTGTACTCGGTTTTCTCCTAAATAATTTTTGAATGATGCACAAACGGAGATATAAGATAATATTCTTACTTACACACTTAACAAATTTCTTCACTTTCCGCAGATTTCTGGAAATGTGGGATTCAATGATTATCAAAATTATATTCTAAGCCGTTTATTTTCATTAACATAGTTTGCGTGCATTTGCGTGCAACTGAGATATTTCAGTATAAAAAACTGATTATTTTTGTTCGCTGATATCTCTTTTCCTCACAAAAGTATTGATGCAATCCAACAGAACTTGACAAGCGAAATAAGACTCTACATTTCTTTTGTTCTATCTGAGAAACAGTTGCTACCCAATCCTCTTCGTTATTAGTAAAACACCTGAAAAGCACATGCTGAGAAGACATTTTTTTTCGGTGGTGCCACGCATGGGTTCAAAGAGAGAAAGTTGTTTCATGTCCTTCCATAACACATCCCTGATTGCAGCATGTACTCTTTTGAACATCACAATCTAAGAAACTTAGTGCGGTCAATACTGCCATCAGTGATATTTCTTATTTCTTGTTAGCTCTCCATAGTAAGGGATGATAATGTAGAAATATTGATGATTATGTGGATAACTCAAACTTCACTTTACATTTGCAAAGCTGAGCCTGCGAAGTAAAGTAAACATACAAAGTAATAGTAATGTGTTTCATGCAGATTACGTATGAATTATCCATCACTGTAAAGTGTCATATATCACAAACTGGACCTTCATGTTATACTTGGGGTTCATTCATTTTTTTACAACTGCCTGAAAGATGGTACAGGGAAACCCCGTTATAACGAGCACGGGTATAGCGAGAACCCTGTTATTACGAGGACATTTCTTGGGGCCCGATTTTTCTTCCATAGACCTCCGTGTATTCTGTTTTCATATAACGAGATCGGCTATAGCGAAATTTCTGCTAGAACGAGGCAAATTCCCAGCCCAAGAATAAGGAAAAAGAAAAGAAATCAACCCCGTTATTACGAGCACTCCGTTACAGCCACGCCGCGCAGCGAGGGAAATGCAACAACAGCACATAGTCAAGCAATTTTCTTTGCGCCGTTAAACACTGATCACACACACCGTGCAAGAATCCACACACACACACAGCCACACATGCATACATGTCCACATTACGTGCGTGCGGTACTGTCTCTGCCAGAACCGTATCTCTATACAGCTAGTTCTGGGTACTGCATGCCCCCGTGAAGTCACGCATGCACATGGCGCCTCTACACACATGCGACACCGCGCGTGTACGACTGGCCGTGCCTAGCCTGGAGATTGCATTCAATGATCATTCATTGCATACACGCGGTCATGCCAGCAGGCACGGCCGGGTAAATGAGCCTCCCCGCTGCTTCATTTGTCGGTAAACGGAGGCGTTGGAAATATCATTTATTTACGTTTCCAACAGTGCTGTAAGATATTTTAGTGAATTGTTAGCTATTGAATTCAATTTAGAATGCTTGCAAAGCCATTGAAAGATTACAGTACTAACGGTAAATATGTTATTATTTGTGTAGTCCTATATATGCATTTTTTCTGTATGTATTGATCACGTACTGGTATAGCGAGCAATCGGCTATAGCGAGGAAAAAGTGTGGGTCCCGATCCCCTCGTTATATCGGGGTTTCCCTGTATACAGTCAACCCTATCTTTAAAGACCACTCTATTTTTTTTTTATGGACATGTGGTCTTTATCTAGACAGGTCAAAGGTGCTATTCCATTCAACTACTCAGAAAGGCTTCAAGTTTTGTTGTCTGTACAAACAGATGGTTCTACTGCTTAAAGGGAAAATTCACCCTGAAATTGGATTGGTTTTAATTATAGCAGAAAAATAAAAGAAACATATTAGTTTATTTATATATATATTCAGTCTTTTTTATATACAGGGTAAAAATAAAAGCAACATATTAGTTTATTTATTTATATATTCAGTCTTTTTTATATACAGGGTAACCCCATCCTTGAGCTATTCCATTCAACTACTCAGAAAGGCTTCAAGTTAAGTTGTCTGTACAAACAGATGGTCTTTGGAGGTTCTACTGCTTAGAGGGAAAATTCACTCTGAAATTAGATTGGTTTTGATTATAGCAGAAAAATAAAAGCAATATATTAGTTTATTTATTTATATATTCAGTCTTTTTTATATACAGGGTAGCATCCTTGAGCTTGCACTGCTCTCTATTGATGTACACATCATTTTACTACCTGAGGTTAGGTATTGCATATCAAACATATTAATTGTACTATGATACACCCTGTGTTACAAAATGTGACTTGCCATTTTGTAACATTGCAACACATACAGTACAATTTCTTGTAAATTACAGGGTAACCTGTTTGACAGCCAAACAGACATTGACCAGTGGAAAGATAATAAAAGAGTTCCTGTGAAAACTGTATTTACATAAATATATCTGGTCTAGAGAGGTGTTGGTTAAATCTGATCAATATGTAATGAAGAACACAATAGCACACATCAAGGCTATCGTACCACACAGTGATGCGTCGAGGCAAGCGGCGCACCATTAGCGAACGTTGCAATACGGTTTGTGATGTAGACCATGGGCGTTCTGTTTTTAACATAAATATGGATAGTTTTTAACTTTTCCTGAAAGGTATGTAAAGCTACACCCTGTATGACTGAAATGTTCATACATGTACACATGATGGTTACGGAAAAACGCTGACTCTTGCTGATTTTCATGAATTTTTCAAATGGGCCACCCTGTCTTTTAGGGAAAGTTTTGCTATAATCCTCATGAAGGATGACTACATATACTATGTACAGCTATGGTATTTGTCCTTTTTAAAAGGCAACTCCCATTTGTATAACCAAGACGTCAGTTTCGTTTAGCGCAGATCCTGTTCTTCATGCTCATGTATGTGACCTCATCATCAAGATCAGGTGGCGCTGTAAAGCACTCCTGTGGTCGTCACAGGAGCACGCCATACAACTCTATCTTCCGTGTGTGACCTACTTGTACTTTAATCATGTATACATCTGAATGATAGAATGATGAACTGGTCATCTCTAATAAATAAATGTTTACTCTACTGATCTTGTGTATACATTGAAAATTACTTCAACTACATAATCGTTATGCTTGCAAAACAGCAATTTTAAGTCCAACAAGAGTATTACAATGCCTTTCTTAGTCCAACTTTTCTTTCACTTTCAGGATGTACATCTCTTTTATTTTCTACCCCACAAATGTATGGTACTTGAAATCAGGATATACAGTATGGCATTTCCTTCCAGATATTTTGTTTCAGATTTAAGGAAAAGAGATAGACTTAATGGATGAGAACTTTGACCTACATGTATATGTACAGATGAGCATTCATTGGGGTACAAAAGTCCTAAGTTTATTGACATACCCTTTACCTACCTGTGGAAATGTGTCTTTGAATTGGTACTCAAAGCTATAATATGTAACCAAGGTTAATGCTAACATCAACTTATGGAAGTACAGTTATTGCAGATGCTGTTACAATAATGCATGAAATTGGTCTTTGACGTGTTGACATGTACACATAGATGTACAGTTGCCCCCCCCCCCCCCCCCACCTATTCATATGCTGATTTATGAGATAAGGAATGTATGGGTGGGACAGTTTACTTGGGAGTGCCCCTGGGATTGCGTATGGGATGGAAGGGGAATTCCCCTATAGTACACGTCATACACTTGTTTAGTTGGGGCACTGCATTGTGTGTGTGTGCATTGGAGTATGACTACATGTATATTACATGTATGTACCAATACCAGTACCAGTCATTGAGATTTAGATGTGATACGTGTATGGTGTCTGAGCTGTGGTGTGGATTGCTGTTGCTTATTTTGAAAGTGAGTATGATATGATAGGCCATTGCGCTAGTAAATTACCAACATTATACATGTATCCTGTTTATGGTTAAGTTGATGTTCAACTTGACTGAAGGAATGCAATTTTTGTGGTAAGATAGGTTATACGTGTTAAATGAATGAGGAAGTGGTGTCCGTTTTGTATGGTTTGGCAGTAAACAGGTTTCAAACACCACGTATGACACATTTGCCTGGTGCCACTGCAATAAAAATATGGGGCCAAAATTTAAGTTTCAAAATAGGTTGATTTACAGAATGCAGACTTATGTCCTACTGGTTTCCATGGTAGTGATTGAACAGTGTTTCTTGCTTTTCCTTTTTGTTGTCTAGGATTACCTGTGTCCCAATTGCAATGGCGGCTTTATTGAACAGATGGAAAATGATTCTTCTGATGGCATAGACGATTCAAGGTAAGTTTTTCAAGCTGCTCATTTAGGTCTGTAAAAATGGGGTGGGGGGGGGGGGGGGGCAGAGAATTATGTTTTGCATTATACCCTACACTATGAGAACAACAATTTCTTTACAGGGGTTCTTTTGATGTTTACCAGTTACCTGTTTCTTTACACTCAGGGTTTAATCGTCTTGATCCCTAGCAGGGGAAAAAATGATTTAAAATTTCCTTGGGCTATTTTTTTTTAGCACATTGGCCGATTTAGCTACAATTTTACATTGTGTCTATGGGAATTTTGAGGGCTCTTTTAATATTTTCCAGGGCTCTTATAAGCATTTCGGGGGCAAAATCGCCCCGAGCCCCTGTGTTTTTTCCCCCTGAGTCCTAGAATAATTTTATCATAGATCATATTTGTTAGAGGATAGCAGCATGAATGTATTTGACAAATAATTTATGTTTTAAACTTGACTTTTTACTCCATGTACATGCATAAGAAGGTAATATATTTTCTATTGATATTGCATTATGTATAGATTAACTTTGTCAAAATATGTTTTTTGAAATTTGTAGATCTTCCATTTGCTTGAGCTGCTGTTTCATATTAATGTGTTACAAAAATAAACTGTTTACTTTATTTTTCTTGCAGCCTTTTCTCTGATGAGAGGCGGCCGTCATTTGATTCAGACACAGACCCACTGCGCACCTTAGTCTTTTCTACAGTGAGTCATGTTCATTCCTATTTCAGTCAGGCAATTTATAGAGAATGAAAACCAGAGAAGGAAATAGTAGTGATATGGCCTGAAAGGTTGGTTTTCAGAAAATGCGGAATAGGAATTGTGCAAAAATATGCTGTTGAGGATTTGTATCAAAGCATTTGGAATTTTTGTGATACCAGTCTTAATACTCTTTAAATGTGTGCGCTCGTATTTACGTCTTTGTTGATTTCACAAATGCGACTTCAGATATTTTAAAGTTTATATGTACTGGTAGCCTTCATATCAGTTTTACAAGCTGCAATAACAACTTAATCTGAAACTAAAGACTAAGCTCCATTCCAATGTACCACACAGAGAAGAGAGAATGAGAAGGGTGTTTTATAGTCTAGATGTGTCCAGACTTACATTTAGTTGTGGTCGTAGCAGTGTATAGAATAAGGGGCGCCACTCCACAGCTTTAAGACCTATGCTAACCTGCTAGGTTATATACCAAGTGAGTGACTACTGGTAAGAAGATGTGAATGAAGTCAGGAGCAAACTGACTGACTGTCATATTTCGTCTGTGTGTGCAGCTTTGGAGTGAAGTACTCAACGACCCATCAGGAACCAGGCAACCAAGGAGACCCAACCCAGCCTCATCGTCATCCTCATCATCCACGTCACCGTTGTCAGGACCTCCCCAGCAGTCGTCGTCATCGTCATCGTCGATGTCGCAGAACGCCAGGACCCCTGGGGCCGCTGATAGCAACCGCAGCTTCTCCATGCAGGCACCTGGCATGAGGACCACGTTGACCTTCCACGGGGGAGGGGCTCCCGGTGGCCGCGCCCCACCCCCTCCAGACATGATAGCGTGAGTGTCTGCATGACCATCACTCCTTCTCTCCCCGTCCCCCCTTCTTCCCCCCAGCAAGCCTTGTCTTCTTGAATGCATTTGTATTCCAAACTACAAGCTCCTAACTTGAATCCTAGGTTGATCTGTCAGAACTGTTGATACACACTTTATGTTGAAATTGAAACCTCTTTATCAAGGATTAATTGTCTACTTGTATGAATGCATTATATGGGGCTGAGTTGCACTTTAATCTGTTTTCTAACAATTTTGATAAAAGTGTGTTATCACAGGCAACAAGATTAACTGAAGTATGACATCCCATGCACATGTTATGACAACTGGCTCTACACATTATGGGCAGAGACAGCCGCTGTGATCATGGCAGTGACTCATGAATGTCCACTACTGGCCACCATTAGTAACCTGATAAACAATCTCAGACCTGTGAACTTTTTGCTTGAGTAATATTGTTTAAAAACAACAGTCTGCATATCAATGGATGTAACAGCACCATTTCGAGAGCTTCTTGATCCGTCCTATGCCAGACAAAATGTTCGTCTATAAGATTTGTGTGTATTACTTCTGAACATATGCACATGTGGCATATCACATTGGTGGAAACAATGCAGAAAAGACATCTCTGAGACCTGCTGGAGACTGGAAGACGTCTAAAAGTAAAATTGAGCATGTTTGAAGTTAGCGTGGCTCCCTAGAGACCTCCAGGAGACCTCATGGAGCTGTCCCAGAGACTCGGTCTTTACCAGGCTGCTAACTAGTCTCCTGGGGGTGTTTCACCAAGCTGTTCTCAAGCTACAAATGACTTAATGCATGTCTAGTGACTCTTTCTTGTACTAAATCAGATTTTCAATGATTTTTATTTCCATCAGCTAAAGTTGAAATTAAACTTCTTGTTGTTAACAAGTATCTGAATACATAGTTTATGAATTGTTAAATTTGATCAGGATTGTTCGATATTAACTCCCACTATGTTAAAACAGGAATAAATTGGGCTATCTAATTTAGCTCAAGAAATGGTCACCAGTCAGGTGTAAAGTCGTGTGTAACTTACAGACAGCTTGGTGAACCCCCCCCCCCCCCCCCCCAGGCCAATAAGATACCCACTTTAGGTGAAAATCTAGATTTATTATTGTTGTCTGCTAATGATTGCAAAGGGGTGTAGATTTGATTCTCTAATCTGTACTTTTGTGTTTGCCTTCCAGGTTCCTGCACCATTTCTTGGGGCTCAATGCTGCCAACCCTACAGGCCCTGGGGGAGTGCATTTTCCAGTGTAAGGTTTAGCCGTAAATTGTTCGGTATGATATCTCACAAAAATAGCGGTATTGGCAACATGTAATGCAAAGACTTTTGTGGATTTGGGTAGATGAAACAGGAATGCTTTTCTACCTCTACCAACCATAAGTATTTTTTCTGGAGCCAGCTTTTGTCTTCTCCTTAACTTTGCTGCTCCTTCTTCTGAAATATGTACAAGTGCTTGTGTGCCACAATGCGTGATATTCTGAAGTCCATTTTCAAACTGTTGTCAAAGTTGGCACTCAATAGCAAGTTTCCAGGCTGGCTAAAACTGATGACTCAGTTTTGATTGGCGTGGATCTACGATAGCACCTTTCGAAGATGAGCTTTGAAGTATTTGATATCACAATTAACGTGTGATATTTTGTTTCCCCTCCTCATTGCTCCCCTAGTCACATGTTTAATGTCCACGGCAGCCCACGGGACTATGCCTGGGGCGAGGGTGGACTGGATGCTATTATAACACAGGTAAGTACTACGTGCAAGCCATTCTTGTGACATATTCACACTTTTTCCCTATCTGCGTGGTATTGTGTCATGGCATTCACCTGTTTCTAGTGATCCAGTTTCAATTGGTGGAATGCGCTCTGACTGTATTAGTTGTTGCTACTTGGACAAGTCTGGGACAAACTTTGGTTAGTAACATATTTTAGGACGAAGTGCCTAAAATTTGCATGTATAATGAAAATGATATATTCAACAATCAAGCTCATTTGCATGCAAACATGATCTCAAAAGTCTATTCACATCATTGATTGCTATTTTGCTGTGACTATACTTTTTCACCAAAATGCAAAGATAAGATCTATCCCATGTCTGAGAAAAGATCAACACATTTTTATAGTCACAGGTAAATATAATCTTGGAGTGATTCCCTCTTTATAGTTTTGTACTATTAATATACAGAGATGAAATACACCAGTATTTAGTTTTCCTTTAGAGGCCAAATTTTGGTGGCTCAAAAAACATGAAAGGCTTTTGTATGATCGGAGGGTGTGTTTAACTATGGGTACTGCTCAAATTGTGTGTCTTCAGATATTGAATAACATCCAAATTATTGTGGAAAATGGAACTAAACCCTTGAACCCTTTCACATTTAGACTGAGCTCTGATGTCCTTCATTTGACCTTCATTTGACCTTCTCTTGACCTTCTCTCCCCAGTTATTAAACAATGCAGAAGGCCAGGGGCCACCAGCAGCTCCTGAAAGTGACATTGATAATCTACCCACGGTGGAAATCAACAATATTTATATTGGTAAGACTACATCCAGTATGTTTTATTATGAATGATAAGACTACATGTAAATGATGTCATGCAATGTAACTTTTTGCATAAACTCTGTGTCCAGGTAGATATGTCAAACTTTTGTCTGGATTTCTTTTGGGATATTGATGACATTTGTAGGACATTGATGATATACTGAGTTACTGTTGCTTGAAAAAGGGACGCTGATGAATATCTTATTAAAAAGAACAGGCAATGGGTGATGTATTGATGTCACTACTTTATGTATTTGTAGATTAGAGAAATACAGTAAATGTAGAGACAGAAACAGTGAGCCAGAAAGCCCTGATCAAATGTTGTCATGCTCAATACATTTGGAATGAAATAAATCAATAGATAACATTCTCTCAAAATGATGATTTTGTATGCCTCTGCTAAGAATTTGTGAATTACATGTATAAGACTTTTTGTTATGACAGAGCAATCAGCTGACTGTCCTGTGTGCAAGGAGGACTTTGAAGTAGGAGAAGCAGCAAAGAAACTTCCCTGCTCTCACTTCTTTCATCCAACATGTGCAGAAACATGGCTAAAAATGGTAGGTTTGGATCGCTAATCAGTTAAATTGTATAAAAGCGGAAAAATCAAATCAACAGATACGCAAAAGCTCGGGTGATAGAAAGACGTATTTGTTACATATGTAAATTATTTGCTTTGAACAATTATTGTGCCTTTGATCTTACTCTGTGAGTGATACTCAAGGGTTTGTCTTTTATAAGTATCCCACACAAAAACATTAAAAAACGACATACAGTATGTCATTGAGGATCGACGTCAATGTCGATATTCAGAATTCAAAATATTTAAAATTTCCTGTGATATGTCTGATTTTTCTCACAATTTTGTCAATCTGTTTGTCTGATTTTCTGCTTTTATTCAACTCAATTTAGTAAGACTGTTTCATTCTCCTTAAATGGTGATATAATTGTTAAAAAGGTATGTTGATTAACACCACTTTATTGTTACTATCGTCATCTTCATCATCATCATCATCGTCATCATCGTCATTACCCCCATATCTTCATCAGCATTATCATCACCATTCATCCAATCATATAGATATTTTGTCAACAGTGTGACATGGATGATAAAATGAAAATGTGCCTATCTTTAGAAGTAATGTAATGCACTTTAAATCACTGGTATCAAACCTTTTTTTTTTTTTTTTTTTTACCTTAGGTGAAGAATCACAACAAATGTTAATATTACTCCATTAATTAGACCAAAGGTTTTTAGTATGACCAGCATCACCAGATGATTGTATTCACAAACCAGTCATTTATTCTCATATGTTGTAATTTGACCCTTACATTCCCAGGCCTAGACAACCTCATTGGCTTACCACACATCTTCATTACAATGGTTGTGAAAGAGTTATAAGGCTCTGTTCATAAGAGCAGACTTGTTTCTGAGGGTTATTGCCATTATTATATGACTGTGCATATGATGTATAAGTTTATTGTTTGATAATGGTTGAAACAAGTGAAATGAAGTGAATAAATGAAGTTATTTTTTTTCTGTTTCATTTCAGCACAACTCGTGTCCTGTGTGCAGAAAACCTATAAACAACAGTGCATCCAGCTCCAACGCTAGATAGAAGAGGAATTCTGCTTGGGTGTGTCCTTCAACGCTAGATATATCAGAATATTTCACACTGAACATATTTTATATAGTACTTTAGATCGATCATTGAAGTCTGCATGTACGTCAGAAGACTTCTCCATTTTTACGTGTACTCACTTCTTGTTTTTCTTTTATTTTTCTTTCATTTATTTTGAGGTAATATCTGCTGCTTGAGTTAAGCTATAATGGTGTGACCTTTCTCCTACATTTTGTAGGATTAATATATGAACATCTTGATATCACCCGTGTACGTCAGTCTTTTAAACATGAATTTAGATGTGAGAAAGTCTCTTATACCCTAAATTCTGAAATAAGGAGCTACATACAGTCCCATGGTGTAAATAGGACATTTATAATGTCCATCTCTTCAGTTTTTTTCAGTGCAACAGCGCCAGCTTTAGCTCCAATTTCTACAGTTATATTGACTGCCTCATTTGTGCATTTTCTCTTTGTGTGCAATTCTAATCCTAGGAGTGAATGTGGGGTACTTTCTTCATAGATATATGATAAAGATGACAAACTGGAATTGTCAATTATTAATAATGGGTCCGTACTGCGCATATATTTTTACACCATTGCTTAGCAATTTTGGCCATAAGTTGCAATGAACCTGCTAATGTCAAAGTCAATGTACTGTTGTGTGTACCTAAATTTGGGTACTGTGAGTGCCGACGATCGCAAGAGATGATCTATTGACTGTGCCGTTGTGATGATAATCCATACCATGCATAGACTCTGACTCCAGCATGAGTCATGGCAATTTATAGCTAAAATGGCTAAGCAAAGGCTTATATACCAGTATGTATGTGTTCATGTGTGGAGTTTCCTTACAAAAAACCTCTGCCCTGTGCAGAGAAACAGTGACATTGCAGTGTTAAAAACATCACCCAACTTATGTAAATTTGTAACGGATGGCAATAACCACACTGCACAGACATGTTGCTGTGGGCCGTGATCTTCGGTGACCTACCTTTTCACTTGCAGAATGTCACAGCACAAACTTGCTTTCAAGAAAAAGAATTGGTCATGTGTGTTTGGTTTACATACCAATCAGCCCTATGCAAAACAGATAGAACCACCATTTGTAAAGGCACAGGTACCTTCAAATATGTATTCCATTAATTATGAGTTTTACAGAGCTGCTCACAAGTATGTTTTTTTTACTATTGTGTACTGACCATCAACCAGAATACTGAAAGTTTTAGTTAGAATACATGTACTGAATTTGAGCAACCAAGTTTATGTGTAGAAATTATTTTCTCATGAGAACATCGAGTTTTGGACAGCAAAAGAAGATTTAGGTTGGCAGCTTTTTTTTTAAATCAGAAAGCAAATGTATCCTAGAAGGAAAATGGTTATGTGAGTTACGCGAGGGATGATATACAGATATATATACTAGGCTCCAGGGAAATTATGCACATTAAATAAAAAGCAAAAGCACAGAGTGTGCATACCATACGTTTCACTGGTGCCTCATATATAGTCTGTGTCTTTTTGTTTCATATCCCTCATCAAGATCTTATGATGGTTGAAGCACAAAGCAAAATGTTACATTTCCCAAAGATACTTTGAGGTTTAGATATGGAGAAACCATTGCAAGTTCTTTCTAATTTTTCTGCTGCTTTTGGGCAAACCCACAGAAGAGTAGAGTTGCATCTGAGTTGCAACAGCGTGAGATTTGGCCGAGTATGCCATGTAGCTGTCTGCTTAAGCACAAGAAGCAGCTTACAAAAATTTATTGCGTAGATATTTTGTGTTGCAAGCATAGATCACAACGCTTTGATAGCACTTTTCAGCCCTGTGATGCAAAGTGCAAATAATACGTTTTTCAGAGAAAGTAGCTCAAGGTCTCGAGATCCCTGTAGAAATATTCTTGACCGCGAGCAGTGCTGTAAACAAATCCAAGAGCAGGATTATTTTTTATGAGGAATCTAGATTTTACTATAAACTTAATATTCTATGACGTATGAAGTGAGCTGTCGATATAGTTATATATTTGATGTATTTATATGATCTCTGTGGGTTTGATTCAGTTGATGGTGACTTGAGATAAGTGTATGATATTTGGCATGAAGTTAAGGGAAACTAATGAGCCTAATGAAAACATGTTTTTTATGCAAATATGTATGCATATGCATGTGAGTACTCTGAGATGTGACTTCAATATCAGAAGCTGAAATCAGAGCATGACTTACTTTAATGCCAAGTGCATTTCTTAAAAGTCATTCAGCCAGGCATAGTTTTCATATTTAAAAAAATGACTTGTACATGTATTTTGCATTTGTTTCTCCTGTACACCTTACAGAATGGTGAAGGATGTTTCCTTTGTATGTTAATAAGTATTGGTGCAAATTTTACCTCTATTTTCAAATGCACCAATGAACCACGGGTGAATTTTCAATGAAGAAAGTCATAAAACCTGTCAAGCTGCAGTAAAGACCAGCGGAGCATTAAATTTTCATTGGGTGTTTCATCTGTATTTCATCTGTGTTCCTGGTTACACCCAAGGACAACTGGTGAGTTTACTCCTGGTTTGAAAGAGGTTGCAGAAATGAGGAATATTCGGCCCTACTTGGCCCTACCTGCGGGCCTGAACTCATGGACACACAATGCTGAGTGGCTCATTAGAGAGTTTTAGATTGCCATGACTGTGTCTTTGACTCAGACTACACCTGACTGCTCTTATATGAAGCACACATGTTGCGTCACATCCACCTGGGTGTGAGAATAGGACAAGCAGATTCTACGTCAGAGTGGCAGTCACACTCATGGCAACACAAACAAAAAGTAAACAAATAAGTCTAAAACTCTACCTAGTGAAAGCCATCATCAAAGTGTTCTGTATTCTTTTTCCAGATAGGAACAAATACTACAGGCCATGCAAATGTGAAAGAAAGCTTAATTATCACTTTTTACCCAGGGTTCACCAAATTCTAACCAAGAGTACAATACATTATGCAGGGAAATATTTGGCCGCTGGCTGCAGGATTTTGAACCCATGAGTGGTAGAGTAGTTCACACCTGCTCTACAACTCGTGTATCTTTTTCTTGATTTTGTTGAGTGCTGTACCGGCTTGATGACAAACATGCCTTTCTGGTACCCATTTGGGGGTCTCTCGCTAAGACTCTAGTACTTACAACACCAGTCACTCTTTCATTCTCCTCCTTTTCTCCCTCCGTCGAGCCGGAGAAGGAATTGAGAATGATTAGTCTACTGCAGCCAGACCCGTTAATGGAATATTGTAGTTAGATTGAAAATGCCCCACAGCCTGGGTGGCAGGCTAGTTGGTATCAACCGATCCTTTGCATGTGCCACTTTCTCTAGAGTTAAGATGCAATGTAAGATACAAATTATTTAATATCTTGTACATTTGAGTGCATGTTTATATTCTACATGTACATGTGTGTCATAAACCAAGAGACATGTGCTTCTGAATAAATCTTGATTCTGTATGTACAGCTTGAATACGTGTCGATTCAGATGTCTGCCTGATTTGGTGTATGGACGTCATCTCCATGTAAGTTGGCTGATACACTGCAAACTGAATTAAATTAACACCATGAGCAGTGTACATACCAAGACAGTGTTCAACTTTCAATACCTGTTGGTGTGGACTATAAAGCTGCATATAGAGCTCTGTGGTGTGTACATAACAATCCGGTGTTAAAACAGAAAAAGGTGTTGTTATGTTACCTCTGTCTTGGTGTTGAATTTCATACAGAAATACAATGTACATTTTCACACCCATGGTATCCATTCAGAAACAATAACATCAACCAGTGTTGATTTGAATTACCTATCTTGCAGTGCGTGTCAAGTGTAAATTGTCGTGAAATTACGAGCAATATACTAGCACATAGAGTAGAACCTGTCCGGTCGGGTTGAGTTGTATGAAGGCAGCAACCGAAGAGAAGCGCATTAGTGAGTGTGTGCAGTAAAATGCAATACGTAACAGGAGAATTGAGTTTGAGCAAGGATGTATGCTACGCTTCATCCATCCTTGGTTTGAGATGATTTAAGCTTTAGTTTGAACCAAACATGAAAGAGATGAAACGGACGAAGGTGGAGAGGGTGGTGATGAAAGTTGTGAGGTAGTCACAAAAGTAAAAAATAAAGAAAGGAGAGAGGTAAGGTATGCTGAAAATAAAGTAAGTTTTGCAACTAACGATATGTGTCTTTCAATATCACAAAGAGAGAGTTTAAGTCTCGACGTCTCGGGCAGTGTGCCCTGTCTGTCATCTGGCAAATAACTCGGAAAACCATCATAGTACTAATTCAGTACATCCAGTACTAATTTCCCCATGTGCTAATGAAGTGGATAGCGCCATCTTTTGGGGTCGTATTCTCTAGCCTACGAAGTGGTGTCGTCATGTCCATTGTCCATGCTGGTTCTAAACAGTATCACTCAAGTGAGAATGTCACTCGCCCAACATCGTCTAGTGGGCTAGTGTACGGCAATTTTAAAGGTGATATTCATAGTAAATAAAATCAAATAAATATAGTTTATTTTTATAATTGAATGAGTTATTAAAGCAATTTATTCAGCTAATATGCCATGAAAGTGTTGTTTTGTGTTTAATGATCGAAAGTCAAATTTTACTAAATTGACTCTCTTCCTGACTTACGAAATCGCCTCAGGAAAAGTGGCGTTGTGTGTACGTCACAGCCGGGATACGCTTCACAATGACCATTGTGTATCACACCTGTTAATCCACTAGCAACTGCCATCACAGTTTCACTAACAATGCATGATGCCTCTGGCGGAAAAGAAGCTGCGGATTGGCATGTGTGGTGCACAATAACGCCTCCCTTTTCTTACGTCAGACCTAAAGGCCGTTTCGGATGAAAGTAGGGCAAATTTGTCCCCGAGAATACGGTGATTGTTTTCACCCTAATTTCGCTTTTTGGAAAGTGATATATTGTTTGAATGTCATCCGAGCTCATTGTATGGCCTATAAGCTTTCTGTAGATGAATATCACCTTTAATAAAATTCCCCGCTATGATCACTGCTGCTTGCTCTACACTATACATATTGTACAACCAATTGTCTTGACAACATGCTCATATTATGACGTCACACTTCGGTACTCTATAGCAGTTGTCTGACTAGTACCAGGGCAAGGTCAAGGACGGTACGCAATGCTGATATTTGCATCGCTTCGTGGAAAATTCTAGCGCCACTCCTCGAGATGACCTAATACATGTAGGGTATTACCATCATGGCGTTTCCATGGTTCCGATGAAGGAAACGCCTGAGGACCTTTATTATACAAGAACAGCCAAGAACTTTGTTCTTCATTTCTCACATCTCCTTTCCCTCAATTGATCAAAGCGTTTAGGCACAAAATTGGACTCTAATGTCCATGAGAGAATTTCTTTAGGTCTTACAGACCGGAAGCCCTTGTGCAGGTCTAAAATGAAATTTGGCAAAAACTACGGATGATTGAAGAAAATACTGTTCCAGAGGAATGTCCCTCACAATATTTCTGCGTTGTGTATATTTTAAAATTTCGAGTAGGGTTTGGACGGGTTGCCCACAACCTCCCGCAGTTCCAGTAGCCGAGAGACCGAGACCGCACATCGTGGTTCTCTGCTCCGAACAGTTCGCACTAAGCTCAGTGATCGGCAGCGGTAATGTAAGCAGTGTGTGCAATACGCCGCTGCTCGCTATTTTCCGGCAGATGAACATGATGAATGTAGACTATGGTCACTGCGTTTCAAACGTAAAAAAGAATATATTTTTGTGCTTATACTAAAAATATTCGAGAAGCTATGACTCCGAAATTCTGTCACGTTATCGCTAGGTATATTGTTGATCCATGCTGAGTTCTATGACTTTTGTAAAAAAAAAAAGAAAAAAAAAACCTAAAAGGGATTATGTTATTCCCCGTATTAAAAATTGTAGATTTTGTATATACCTGTATAGACACATGATATACCTCCTGCTTAACAAATCCAACCGGTATATAATCTTATGCTCATTCGTGGTAGGGTCCATGCTTATATTTCTGGTATGGGTGGAGCGCATCCTTGAACACCTTAATCTGGGTGCAGACGTACCACTGGAACTGGTATGAATGTATATGTAACATACTGTCACAAATCATGAATGGATTCAATCAGACCGAAAGGTAGGGACCAATCTCTGGAGATACTTCCCCAAGCTTAATCCGTTGGTAGGGAATGGGGCCACGTGGAGCGCAATCACTGAACACCTTAAAACTCGGGTTGGTGATGTACCATTGAAACTGACATGCATGTATACTTACATACTGTCATTTGAAAGCTTTAACTATGTCTGTACCAGATTAATGTTGCTATATGGGAGTTATGTGCTTTGTGATGAAAATACACACATTGCACAATAAGATACTGAGGTAAATGGAGTCTAGCATTTTTACAAAAGTTGTGAAACTCGGCATGGATGAGCAGTGTGCCTTAACAACTGATCATCAATATATAGGTCTATGGAAAAGTTTGACGAACCTTTCAGGAAAAGTGAAAATCTATTCTTGTTTACATTTGAAACACCTCGCTTCTTAGCGACCTTAGTATACCGCATTGTACCGGTCACCGCATAGGTAAGCATTGCATGCACTGCTTGCCGCAACGCATCATTGCGGTGCGGAGAGTCGTGTGGTGGCCAGTCTCGGGTCCCATTGCGACGGGAACCGCCGTATTTTGAACGACCCTTCTACAATTCAACCGTAAATCTAGCAATCAATATGATACTGCTTAAAGTCAGTTTCAGTTGTAAAAGTGTGAGGGAAGTTCTTGTATGTATACAGTAGGCCAATTTTCTTCCATTTTCCGAGGTGATTATGTACACAATTTATATTTGTTTTACCTACAAAAAGGGCTAGTTTACTTTAATCTGGTTGCTGATGTACCATTGAAACTGGCATGAATGTATGTCCCATCCTGTGGCAGGAAGGCTTGAGTAATCTGTGCCTACTCCCAGGCGTAGGAAGCACACGCAGATTAGATACCGTGGGCATGACGGGCGGCTCTTTATCTGATACCAGGGGGAAACGCCAACCATACCACGAGGTCGTCATGTTATTAAACAGTGGCGGATCCAGGCGGGGGCGCAAAAGGCACACGCCCCCACAATATCTTGAGAACCACACATCTTACATAACATACATGTTAATCCAATAATATAAAAGAAACTTGCTCTCTGTGCCCCCCTTTTTTTTCTAAACTTGCCCCCGGCACCCACTCTATTTCGAAATTCTGTATCCGTAATCGTCTAAGGTACTGTATCCCTATTGCAAGTCAGCATGAAGTTCTTTAGATACCGCTTTTAATATAAGCAATACAGTCTTCTGTATTTCAGAATAAAGACACTAAATAGACTCATTATGTCAATTCCAACTTCCATTTGCATTTGATTGCATCATTTCAATAGCACTGTTAAGTTTCATATTTCGCAATCATAAGGTAACCGCAGACGACACGATTTTGGCACGATTCTGCAGTCGTTAAATAATCGTCTGCGGTGGATTTTAGTGGAATTATACACATTCAAAATTAATATTTTTTGTTGGGCCGTCTTAACACATAGCATAGAACCCAAATACCCTTGTCACTTCATTGCGAACATCACAATCTAATCTAGTTACTGATATCAACGCTTGTTTCATTTACCATATATGGAAGGAACCATTGTTGAGTCCAACCTTCATTTGCATTTGATTGCATCATTTTAATAACACTGTTAAGTTTCATATTTCGCAAACAGGGCGGTTGGGCCTAGACATTGTTTTGTGGTTCAAGCATTTATTTCTTCAAAGTTTTATGCCTGCAAAAAGGTTACACTACATTCAAAAGAGTTAAAGTGGGTAGTTTTTTGTTTTGTTGAAAAAATATTTAAGAATTGTTTTAAAGTGTCGAGGAACCGTCATGAGCAGAGGCATAAACCGCTGTCACATTCTTTCGCATTCGGCAGACAAAATTGAATGTGTGAATGTGAATGTGTGCTTGGATTTAAATTTGGGATCTACTTATTCATGATCAAATAAAACAAGAAGAAGGAACAGATGATGATGATGATAATGATGATGATGATGATAATGATGATGATGATGATGAAGAGGAAGAGGAAGAAGAAGAAGAAGAAGAAGAAGAAGAAGAAGAAGAAGAAGAAGAAGAAGAAGAAGAAGAAGAAGAAGAAGAAGAAGAAGATGAAGAAGAAGAAGAAGAAGAAGAAGAAGAAGAAGAAGAAGAAGAAGAAGAAGAAGAAGAAGGAGAAGAAGAAGAAGGAGAAGAAGAAAAAGGAGGAGGAGGGGAAGAAGAAAAAGAAAAATAGAGAAGAAAAAGAAGAAGAAGGCGAAGAAGAAGAAGAAAAAGAACAAAAAGAAAAAGAAAGAAGAAGAAGGAGAATAATGATAAAAAGATGATGATAATGATGAAGAAGAACTATAAGAACGTGTATGCGTGTGTGTCCATGCACTCCTTAGCCTTAAACCTTGCCTCATCAATTCGAACATGGGAGATCAAAGAGAAAATCAGTGTAAAGCGTTCTTTTGTGACTAGAAGAAGAGTACAATGAATCTGCATTAATTAAACGGCAGCTGGATCCTGGGTATAGCAATTGCAGATTAATGCCTCATATCAACGGCGCATACAGAGCTAACTCTAGGTATCAGTGACAATGTTTGATTTACACATGAGACTGGGGGCGGCACACTAATGCGACACAACCCGAAATGTGAGATTTGCTTTAGATATGACCCGTGATAGGCCAAATGCCAGGTTTCAAATTTCCATCATGTCCATAATCCTGCTTTCTATCCGTCAGACCAAGAGCGCAGTCCGCCATTCCCAATCTATATAAAATACACTGCATGTTGTAACAGTGAGTGGGTAGAAGCTGTACATAATCGGATTACACCTACTCAATGAATGCATGTGATCAGTCAATATAAAACATTCAGCATTTTACCAAATGGCTTCTCTTTCTTGTCGTCTTTTTTTATCATCTACTTCTAGTTCTTTTTCTTCGTAATTGTCATTGAGATAATGGTCAAATGAAACGTATATATAATCCATATATATATATACATATTTATGATGTAGACATTGTAAGGAAACAAAAGGGATTCCATGCAAATACTAAACATAGATCTACAATCGAAATGATTAAAATGTATTGACCATGCACCGGTACTGTCTAATGACCAATGGATATTAATGCAACCTTTGTCCAGAACTTTAAAATGAATACATACAAGAATTTGATTATATCTGAACAAACCGTATGGTTTTCAGGGACAATCAGGGTGTCACGTCATGATAAGCCCGTCTTCACAACGCTGGTTTAACTCAGACCGCAGACTAAACATACACTCATTTTATGGGGTGCAAAATAAATCATCTGATGCTACCACAAAATCATTGATTTTCATCTCAGAATTACAACAGTGGATGATTTTAGTTAATCGATGTTATCATTATGTGGACTTACTCAATACACGGCAGTGATTTCCAGAACAAAATCAATTTTTACTGAATTAATAATAATGTTTCATGTTTTTTATATTTTGGGGGTATTCCATAAAGTTAGTCCAGTGTTAGTACACTGTTTGATTTAAACCTCTGTTCTGAATACAGGTCACTGTCTGCAGTCACTGTCTCGGGTGTTAACCCTCTCATTGTCTCGGTGTTAATCCTCTCATTGTTTACCCTCTCATTGTCTCAGTGTTAATCTCTCATTGTCTCAGTGTTAATCTCTCATTGTCTCGGTGTTAACCCTCTCACTGTCTCTGTGTTAACCCTCTCACTCTCTCGGTGTTAACCCTCTCATTTTCTCGGTGTTAACCCTCTTATTGTCTCGGTGTCAACCCACTCATTGTCTCGGTGTCAACCCTTTCATTGTTTCGGTGTCAACCCTAGGGTTAGGGTTAGGGTTAGGGTCGGTGCTAACCCTCTCACTGTCTCGGTGTTAACCCTCTCATTGTTTCGGTGTCGACCCTCTCATTGTCTCGGTGTCAACCCACTCATTGTCTCGGTGTCAACCCTTTCATTGTCTCGGTGTTAACCCTCTCATTGTCTCAGTGTCAACCCTCTCATTGTCTCGGTGTCAACCCTCTCATTGTCTCGGTGTCAACCCTTTCATTGACTCGGTGTTAACCCTCTCATTGTCTCGGTGTTAACCCTCTCATTGTCTCGGTGTTAACCCTCTCATTGTCTCGGTGTCAATCCTCTCATTGTCTCAGTGTTAACCCTCTCACTGTCTCAGTGTTAACCCTCTCACTGTCTCGGTGTTAACCCTCTCATTGTCTCTGTGTTAACCCTCTCATTGTCTCGGTGTTAACCCTCTCATTGTCTCGGTGTTAACCCTCTCATTGTCTCGGTGTCAATCCTCTCATTGTCTCAGTGTTAACCCTCTCACTGTCTCAGTGTTAACCCTCTCACTGTCTCGGTGTTAACCCTCTCATTGTCTCTGTGTTAATCCTCTCATTGTCTCAGTGTTAACCCTCTCACTGTCTCGGTGTTAACCCTCTCATTGTCTCGGTGTTAATCCTCTCATTGTCTCAGTGTTAACCCTCTCATTGTCTCGGTGTTAACCCTCTCATTGTCTCGGCGTTAGCCCTCTCATTGTCTCAGTGTTAACCCTCTCACTGTCTCGGTGTTAACGCTCTCATTGTCTCAGTGTTAACCCTCGCACTGTCTCGGTGTTAACCCTCTCACTGTCTTGGTGTTAACCCTGTCATTGTCTCGGTGTTAACCCTCTCATTGTCTCTGTGTTAATTCTCTCATTGCGAGTGGCACGTAGACGTGGAGTGAGCCGATGGGATGTTCGAAACTTGACATTGCTGGGGTTACATAATTTCAAATCGTCTGACCAAACCTTCCACTTGTTTATCGACGTGCGCGATCAAAATCCAGGGATGATGCAGCTTTGTGATAGGTTACATGTCTATGACTTGCAGTTTACCCCTCGACATAAAGAAAGACCATGTTTTCGACAAGCATGACAATGTTAACAAAGCCAATAGTTTCCATGTTTTACTTCATTTTCTTTATACTCTAGCGTGTTTTTTTCCAACTCATATTTCCGGTCTAAAGCTTTCTTTGACCTACTCCTCTTTCTGTTTTACCCAAGAAATTGGTTAATTATTAAATGCACGGGGCTCGGGAATGGTTGAATATTTGTAAACATCCATTTATCATGGGAACCTACAAAGACCATTAAAGCAAAAAAAGTCGATTTACGGGAGATATTAGGCTGTTTTCGCTGTTCCTAAAGACGCGTGCGTCTATAGACACGAAGAACGGGGTCTTTTGTTATGCGGACAAGTTGTTGTTGCTGATAAATAATCACACCCGATTATGTACACGCCGAAAACAACATTTCAAAGGGTCCTTTTAATTGTTGTCCACTTAATAGAAGGACGTTTTCAAAGTGTATCCTTATCGCAATATGATTAATGCACATCTTATGCACGGCGCGTTCAAACAACGCGTTATTAATGTTAACCCCAGGGCTTGCCCGAGGTTTGTCCGACTAGCAACGCAACAACTAAGAGATTCATTCCACTCATTTGAAATGAAAACTAGATACATGTGAATGAAATGACGCGTTAGGGGGAACGTTGTGAGTACATCATAAAAACGGCCGTGGAATATGATCAAACACACTGATA